>CM053266.1:73482448-73786878 GCA_028583415.1 Protea cynaroides | reverse complement strand
AAGCACCCCATTTTTGCCATCCCAGACTAAACAAAGCCCCGCGGTGTGTGGACAACAAAAGGAGAAAGATGATCAAAAGTTTGGATTTTTTACTGCGAATTTGAGGAAGTTTTCAATGGGTCTGTGAATTTGAGGAAGTTTTCAATGGGTCCACAGCAAGGTCATGGGTTATAATTTTGCATGGATGCATAGGTCATAGAATTATCTTCTAAATGAGACCAGAATTGCTCAATTCTGATGTAGTCTAAGGATTTGAGGGGTAGATTTAGCTTCTTTCCAAATGACACAGATATAAAAGAATGAGTAGCTACTGAATCAAAGAGTACTCTGGCTGGAATGCCATTAATAGGTAAGATACTTGTGATTTGTTTTGATTTAGTCTACATGCTCACATAATGTAACACAAAATGATAAGATTCAGGTCATACCTGTGACCACATCAGGCGATGCGGCAGCATCCTCAGATGTAACCAAGTAAACTCTGCCTTGTTGTAGTTGCTTCTTGGGCTTAGGACATTTTCAGAAATAATATCCCACTTGATTGCAGTTATAGCATTTTACTCCTTCACTATTTGGCTTTTGTTCTTTGTTGAGTGCTTGAAGTAGTCTTGGTTGCAAAGATTGAAACCTTGAGTATGGAAGGGTTTGAATACCTTGGTGTTCCCTCCATTGTAAGAATTTCCATTTTGCCTTTTGATTCCTCTATTTTGAGCAAAGTAGCTCTCTTTCTGGCTCGACTCTATTACTCGAGCAATTTGTACAACTTCATTGTAGATTTTCTTTTTAAGTCCCAGAACATGTTCACGTATGCTTCCCCTAAGTCCCATGACGAACCTTCGGGTATTTGTATCTTCCACTTGCATACTGACTGGTGCAAAGAAAAACAGCTCCTCATAACGCTGTTGATATGCATCGACAGTCATCTGTCCCTGATATAAACTCAGGAACTCCTTCTCCATAGAATCTCTGAAACTCCTAGGAAAATACTTCTCAAAGAATGCCTCCTTGTATATATCCCAAGTCAATTGGGTGTGCATTGTCATCAGATACGTCCGTGTGGACTTCCACCAGTGGTGTGCATTTCCTTTCAGCATGAATGTTGCATACAATACCTTCTCTTCTTCATTCACTGTCATCATCGTGAAGTTTCTCTCCATCTCATAGATCCAGTGTGCTGGCCACAATGGATCAGCTGGCTTACCACTATACTCCTTGGGCTTCATCTTCAGAAAACGCTCCACCAGTCTAGAGTGGTCTAGTTGATGCGGGATATAAGCCCCATACATAGGTGGTTGGTATTGATATCCACCTGGAGCTACTTCAGGGTTTTGTACTTGAGCCTGCATGATGGGAGTTAGAGGTGCGTGGGGTACTGTGTTACTTCCCCCTGGTACTATGCTTGCCTGTCCTGCTGGCATCGTTGTCGTCTGTGTAGTTGGAAAAGTCATGCCTATGGCAGCTTGCATAGTAGCTTGTACCTGTTGTATTTGTTGCAGCTGTTGGGCCAAATTCATTACAACTGTAGCCAGGTCTGTAGGTGGAGCTGGCAGATTTATAGGATTTGTCTGCCCATTAACTACGGACGGTGCCGTGTTCGGATTCTCCTGTGTTTCAGGGTGTATATGGCTGTCTTCCCCCATAGGTGGTGGTGGTGGTATAGAGTTACGGCTTTGTCTGGTCACTCTGCATCCAGCCATTATCTGTTCTGGTAGTGGGAATGCCTGAAAGTCATAGAATACGTGAAGCAATCATTATATACTTCATTCGCATATTTAAATCCACTAATCAATGATATTTTCAAATTTTTCAGATCATTCTGTCAAAAATACAGTATTTTTCATTGTAGGGTCGATGGTGGGGGTCGATGGATGTCCGACCCTCGGGTATGCGACACTGAGAATTACTGATACTTACCGAGAGCCGAGGGTCGATGAAGGGGTCGATGGATGTCTGACCCTGAGATTGACCCCTGGTTCTCTGTCAGATCACCGAGAACCGAGGGTCGATGAGGGGGTCGGAGGGAGGGTCTGATGTTTTGGTCGAATTCTCCGACCCTCGGACTAAAAATCAGGTTTTTAATCCCGATTTTGAATCCATTTCTCATTCTTTCTCCTCCTTTCCGACTCGGCTCGTCCCTCTGAGTTGCTACAGTGACAACTCCGACCCATTGGTATTTTTTCTTCTCTTTTCGACGTCTACTCCTCTTCTACAGGTATGTTCTCTATGGTTTCATGTTTTTAGGGTTTCTTAACTAGGTTTTTGCTCGTTATTATCGTTTTCTTCAAATTAAACTTTTTCCAACCATAAAAATTTGATTTTTATTAGGGGCTTTTGTTGTTGGTGACTCAATGGATGAAAGCCCTAAAAAATGTTCGAATTTCATCAGTTGGTTATCGAGAAACTTGAAATTTCCTATTTTTACCCTAATTTATCGAGATTTTTTAATTTCTTGAAATTTCTTCAAATTCAATCTCTTTAGATAAAATTTCCAACTGTATGAGTCTTACAGGATCGTTTAGAATCTATATAAGTCCTCCTGCCCACGTGTATGGGTGAAAAGTGAGGTTTTTGACCAATTTATGTCGTTATAATGTCAAAAATTTTGGGTTTTTCATCTTTACTAAGCCAGTATCTGTTTTTCTTTGTTTTTGCAGATAGTATGGCTCGTACCAAAGTACCCAGGGTTCATGACCCAGTCCGCTTCCATTCTAACGAGGCTGAGGCACAGTATTCCCGCTACGCTCGTAAGAAGGTAAAGGGAGGCCGCCGGGTGGACTTGGCTAGCCTGGCCTTGTTTGATGTGGAGAGGGCTTTTGGTGACATGGGCTAGCTTCCTGTGATCACCTATGACGCATGTACTCAGCCAAATTTGGTGAGACAGTTTTATTGTAATCTCCAAGTGGTGGGGGATTACAATGATACTGAGAGAGGTAGAGAGCTCAGGATCACTAGCTACGTCAAGGGAGTCGAGGTTTCCTTTGATTATCGACAGCTAGCGGATCTGTTGGGCATTTCATAGGATGGCCATTTGGTGTTCTGTGCTCCCGAAGAGCCCCAGTTCTTTTCATTGGAGATGAGGGCTCAGATTGACCATCAGATCATCAGAGAGGATCGCTAGGAGATGAAAGCGATCTACCTACGTCCAGAGCCTCGGGTGTACTATAAGATTATTCAGCACAACCTGATACCTCAGAGTGGGCACTACGAGAGGATCTCCTAGTTGACCCAATTCTTGTTGTACTGTATCTGCACTAGGCAGCCTGTCTGCCTCCCTTATATCATTATGCGGACGATGATCAGTGCCACATTGCCCGATCATGTTGGCAACCTGCCTTATAGACGCATGATCACTATGCTGCTTACCCGCCTGGGTGTTGACATGGCGAATGAGAGAATTCAGGAGAAATCCTTCTCATCACCTCTGGATTGGGAGGCCATCTGTAAGATGGGCATGCGGGATGCTCAGGTCAGCGACGATGAGAGGAACGTTCTGGTGTGTCTACGTACTCGAGTGGAGATGACTGACGCTGAGGCAGCAGCAGCAGCCGCTGGAGTAGGGGTTCATGGGGGTGATGATGATCATTTGTACATGGAAGTAGATTCCATACCTCCTCCATCACCTACTCATGCTATGGGAGCTGGTCCTTCTTATGCAGCTGGTCCTTCACATGCAGCTAGTCCTTCACACCCACCTTCTGATGACATGATGGGGATATTGCATGAGATTAGAGAGGCTCAGCGCATGTCTGATCTGAGGATGGGAGAGCTTCTAGATGCTCAGCGCATGTCAGATCTGAGGGTGGGAGAGTTTCTAGATGTTCAGCGCATGACTGATCAGCGGGTGGCTGATCTCATAGCTAGTCTTCAGACGACCCAGACTCAGATAGCTTGGTTGACTAGAGTCTATGCTGAGGATTATGACAGAGACCACGAGGCACCGCCTCCCCCATCACCTCCAGCTTCCTGATGTATTTTCTTTTTATTTTTCTTTTTGTACTTCAGAGTAACTGTCCGGGTTGTGGACTGTACTCTACTTTAGACTTGTATATATATACGTTTGTTCTTCCTTTGAGTGTATATTGATTTGTTTCTCATTTAATAGATGTATTATTCTCTTTTAATTTTGTCTCAAACAACCCAGATGCTTATAGTGTGTTATTATTACAGCTTTTAAGTTTTCATCCTATCTCAGTTCACAAACTTTTCTGGTAGTATACTGGTTTACAAGACAGGGCCTAAGAGCTTTGATACCGAGTTGTCACACCCCAATTCCGTACTATTCAGAATGGTGTGATGAACCGCTAATAAACCAACGGTTCAATCAGAATCTCTAATAGGCTGTGTCTTTTTAAATTAAACCATACACATCCACAACCATAATAAAAATAAATACGCAATAGAAAAGTCTTAATATTAAATGAACTGAGGAATCTAACTGTGATAATCATAAATAAAATATCAAATTATATTATATTAACCGAGACATAAATAAATAAAATATCAATTATATTTCCTTAATAGTTCAAACAAAATCTAATTGAAAACGCATGAGTTGCACTCGCATGAGGAGTCATGCGTCTCCACTATGTCTTCAGCCTCCATCGCAGCAACGTGTCCGTACACAGAAGCATTCATATAATCTTCCACAGTAGTACCTGCATCATCAACTAAAAATATTCGACATCGAAAGGGTGAGCACACATCACGGCTCAGTGAGAAAACAAAATAATACAACAAACATATGCATGCATTCAATTCATATCTGTGGTCTGGTATATAAGTTTGCAATGTGCTATAGAAAGGTTCGGTGGCCGCCTCACCTCTATACACAGGGTGTGTAAGCCCACCCAACAGATCAAACACTATTGTCATCCACATCCACCCCACCATGGAATAGAGATAGAGCTAAAGTGTTCAGATCAAACACCGCATAACACCTCCCATGATGCCCTACCCATACCAATACGTAAGCCCCTGTTGGCGAGGGCTTGCAAATTGGGCTTGCAACTAACCAATCCTAATGTCAAACAGTGTATCCAAGGCATCACCCCAGCATCCCTCAATACGTCCATAGAGATAGAGCTAAGGCCCCCCGACAGAGTCGAAGACTACACGGTCCGAGACCACCTCCCTTGATGCCCCACGACGTAATAGTTCTGTTAAGGTAATGGCAATACGACGATATCAGTGGACAAGACTTGAGTAGAGATAGAGCTAAAGTGTACGGATCAAACACCGCATAACACCTCCCCTGATGCCCCACTCGCATCAAGTACACTAACCACACACAAACATTCATATGTCTATTCCTAGCATCATCATCATCATCATGTTATAAATAAAACAGAATTAAATATGCATGAACATTAATAGCAGGAATATTGGATGACATGTTGAATGTGCATTACAAGCATACACGCATAGAATCAGTCATGGCATTGGACTCAAGAAAATAAAAACAGTTTATTATTAGCCAATTAGTTTAAGTCTTGTTCCCTCACCTTTGCTTGAGTGTAGATTCTCTTTCAAGCCTTAAGAATCACTTTTATATCAATAGGAAAACCTAACAAGTCGATAGATTTTAGTTAGAAGTCATTCCGATAATTTTAGGCTTGCTGTTAAGCGAGGGTCGCAGGGTGGGTCGCAGGTAGGGTAGCAGTTTTCTGCGACCCCCAGGGGTAGGGTCGATGCCAGGGTCGGATGTTCCATCGACCCTGGGTGCGACCATCGCATCCCTGGACTTTTCGAATACTGGGGGTCGATCCTGTGGTCTGGTAGGGTCGATTCCCATTCGACCCCACGTGCGACCCCCCGTGGTTTGAGTCGAGAATTTCATCCTCCAATCCATTCTTTCATGTTTGGGTCATATGGCTTACTTCCACAATCCATTCTATGCTTGTTCTATGGTTTAAAACTCTAGGTTTCTTCCTTACTTTACTTACCATGATTTCCTCCATGGATTTCATTGAAATCTTCCCATGGATGGATGATTTGGGTTTCTCCTAGACCATACCCTCTTCATGATCTATTCTAAGGTCTTAAATCATTAATGGAAACATACCCATACCTTAGGTTTGCTGAGATTCAGAGGTTTCTCTGAATTCTTCTCTTTATTCTTCTTCTCCAACTTTCCTTTTCTTCTCCTTCTCTTCTCTTTCTCTCACTTTCAATTAGGGTTTCAAAAGGAGTGAAAGAGGCTTAGGGACGTCCTATTTATAGAGGAGAACCTCCCAAAATAAGTCCCATTGAGATTAGGAAAGAATCCCCTTGAAATTTGGAAAGTTTCCTATTTACGGTTTCTGTCGGCAAAGAGGGGGTCGATGAGGGGGTCAGAGATCCCGTCGACCCTCAAGTCTAAATTATCCGACCCCTAGGGGTCTGACTTCCTAATGAAGGGGGTCCGACCCTGCCTATCTGGGTATGCGACCCTGCCCTCTATTTTACTGTTTTTGGGTCAGTTTAATACCTGGTTTCGCTATTTCCTTCACGCACTTAGTCCATTTGGCTCGACCATGATAGGTAGACCTGGTACAAGATGGTAAGACCGATTAGTGAAATACGGATTTTACACAAACAATGCTTTCGAATGGCCAACAATCTCTCTGAAGCTTCACACTGCTCTCAGGTACTCTCTAACAGCCTTCAATGATGATAAAGATCGATTCACAGAGCACACCTCATCCACAGGCTTCCAATCTCTTCCACACAATCCATAATCACCATGAATATAAAAATAAAAGCTCTACTGACCTCTCATAGAGATTTAGTACACCATTGATGCATAGAGAAGAGGTAATTGGTGATTAATCACTCCTACAGGGCACAAAACCCTAGAAAACCTTCTATCTCCCTTCAAAACATTCTTTTCAAATTTTCTCAGTATTTTTACGACTCCCAAAACCACCCAATGTATAGAGCATCAGAAAATATGGAAACTGCAACTTGAACAGAAATTTGGAGCTTAGATGAAGAAGTTATGTCAGTTTGAAGTTCGGCCAACCGTATATTAGGAAATGGAATCTTTTGAAACCATACAATGCACCCACGCTACACTTTTGCGCTGTCGAGTTCCCATTGGACGTAGAAGGATCTTTATATATGGCCGTCGGATAAGCCTTTAAAAGGCGGGATTTGATTCTGACCTTTAGATTTGGATAACTAGCGTCAGCCGCGATCGGAGATCAGATGGACCGTTGGATCTGGATCAACCGCGGCGTAGTACCACGTGTGCGCCACACGGAATCAAGGACCTTATATCATATAATAGGAATCACCATATTAACTTGCGTTGGTCCAATCAGATTGCACACGAGAGCATCAAGGCGTGATCGTTGCATAACACGTAATCCCGCATCTTTTTGAGCCGTCAGATCGACATTTAATCTTCGTGGCTCTATCTGGAGCACTAATATAGCATCTTCTCTTCTACAACTTGACCAAATTGCCCCTGAAAACATATTTTAATGGCCTCTGTAACCGAGGATTCAATGACCAAACCCTGTAGCAGGTTTCTTGGCCGAGAGCTTCAGTTTTTGACATTTTCGGACCGTTCCAATGGAAATCGCGATCTCTCTCATCCGATGTCAAAATTATGAGATTCAAGTTGCGTTGTGAAGCTAACTCGACGCTCTACATCTTTCCACTGTCTGATTTCCATGAACCTGCAATGGGACCCACCAAAAATAGGCCCAAATTTAAAAGTCTATAAAACCTAGGAATTTGAACTTGTGCATGCATGCCAAGTGCCATGGGCTTCCGTATTGGCATGTCACCTTGCCACCACACCTGTGGGTCCCACTCACATTTTTTCTCTCTCCTCTTTCTCTCTCTAGTTTCTCTCTTTACAGTCTCTCTCTTCAATCTCTCTTCAATTTCTCATGCCTCAACATAAGAAACACTAAACACTACTAGAAACTCTGTCACACCATCAGTATTTATGCCACATCACCAGTGGAGTCCACAGACACTCTCTCTCATCAAACTTGATGTAGAATGTCATTCAACTCGTTGCAAGCCATCTAAGATACACTATAAGAGATATAGAACACTGTAAAACGCAACTACAAGATTGCTCGAGGTTACTCCAGCTTTGCCACTGCACTGACACTCTCTCTCCTACACTGACACTTTCTCTCCTCATTTTTTTGACTGAATACTCACATACACTGTCACAACTAAGGGTGTCAAAAATGGGCCCGGCCCGGTAGCACGGATCGAGCCGGCCCGATATAATCCGAACCTTAATGGACAGGTTTTGGTCTCAGCTTGTAAAGCTCGATACCGTTTCAGCCCAAATCGAAACCAGGCCGGACCAGCCCGTTAAGAAGCCCGAACTAGTCCGAACCAATAATACCTAACCCGAACACCGGTAAGGTCCATCTGGGCCCAGTTTCATAATTTTAATGGTTCTAAATTTTGATGGATTATATTACACTGTTATAGTTCACTTCTTGATCCGAAAGATTATATGAATCTATAGATGAAAAGAGTATGTTATTTATTACAATTTACTGAATTACATGCATATAGAAGGAATGATGCTAATTTTATAGATAGAAATAATAAAAGGCTATATATCTTACATATAAAATAGACCAAATAAGCTTGATAAGTCCGGTCCGGACCGAACCAGCCTGAAATCACCTCAATAAGCCCAGTCCGATAACAAACCGATACCAGACCAGCCCGATAGTTATTGTGTTCAGTGCAGCCCAACCCAGCCTGAACTCTTAATGGACATGTTTTGGGCTGGGCTTATAAAACCCGACACCGATTCAGCCCGAACCGAAATCAGCCCGGACCAGCCCGTTGACACCCTTAGTTACAACAGTCAAGCCAACAATGAGAACATAAAGTCCAACATAAGACTGAGGTCTCACTGCTAGTCGGAAGTGTTCTTGCTGTGCGTTTCAACATGCTCATTGAATGGATGCTGCCTGGGCATTTCCTTCAGAAATTTTTGCATCGATTCAAAAGTTGAAGATGTATAGAAGAGCAGGAAGGCCTATAACTAGCTCTCTCCCTCTCTTTTTATTTATTTATTTTTTTTGTTTGGTTTCCACCACCCTAACGGCTGCAAGGGTTGATCCCTGGCCTGTCTATACTTCTCATTGCTTAAACCTCGAAGAATCTAGCATTTTGGGCCACTAGAATTCATGGTCCTACTCAGGTTTTGAAGGCCAGTGAAGTATTGAACTTGATGACTCGAGCACGGTCCCTGGACCCAATGGACCGTGAAGCTCTACTAATTTGCTCGTCAAAGATGCATTCAAATTAATAGAGTTCAATAGCTCTCGCAACAGAGGCCAAGCAGCTGGAAGGATGGGATAGGATTTTCAAGTGTAAGTGAATATGGTTGAGATTACAATCTGAAAAGCCCAAAGAATGTTAATTTCTTATATGATTTAGGCCCCATTTGATAACACTTTAGCTCCCATAGAGCTACTTCTGGTCTAGAGTCATTTTCTACTTCTTCTCCAGAGTCAGGATTTTTGGAGTAGAATATTGTTTGATAACGCTGTTCCAAAATCAAAAGACTATGCTTCCAGAATGATGTTTGGTGGTGGTGGTGATGGTGGGGGGTGGTGTTGGTGGCAATGGGGGGTGGTGGTAGAGGCAGTACTGGTGGGTGGTGGTGGAGGCAATGGCGGTGGGTGGTGGCGGTGGGTAGTGGCAATGGCGGCAGTGGTGGTAGGTGGTGGGTGGGTGGTGGTGGTGGCGGCGACGGCGGTGGAGGTGGTGGTGGCTACTGTGGATGGTGGGTGGTGATGGGGATCGTGGCGGTGGAGGGGTGGTGGTGATTATGGGAGTGCTAGTGGTGGTGGTGATGGTAGTTAGTAGTGGTAATAGCTCCAGAGCAAGAGAAGTAAGTTTTTTTAACTCCAGTTTTTTAGCTCCCAGAAACATTTTTGGAGCGGCTCACTCCATGGGAGTCAAAACTTGAACCATGTTTATCAATCGTCATTCTACTCCGAATTAGCTTCGGAGCTAAGAAATAAGGAGCTGGAGTGTTATCAAATGGGGCCTTAGAATATTGAAGGGGTTATGGGAAGTATGTTCACAGATTTGAGCGAATAGTGGGTACAGGATATAGAATTCACTTTAGGGAGACAGTTGGGGCGAGATAGTGATGGATAGATATATCAGAGATTATTGAAAATCTCTATTTTAAAAATTTTGGCTTTTCATCCGACATTGATGTGATCTAAGCAAAGAGTCATTAATTAAAGTGACGGTGAACTCTCTGGGATTGGATGGATCATGGACGAAGAAGAGCACATTGGATTAAAGAAATTTATGATGAACAGGCTGTCCTATGACACTTATAGGGGATGTCTTTTCACAATAATATTACGGAGGTTGTGAGACATCATAAGATCATTAACATGATACTATCAACTAGTAACTACCTCAACTCCATATTCAATCACTTACTTCTTCCTACCTCTTTAAGCTCATTGAAAAATAAATTCTAGTTGGTTTTAGAGATAGATATTCAAGAATACAATTTTATTGTTTATCCAAACATAAACATAACATAATATCAGTAATTAGGAGGGAAAGAGGAGCTTAGCTTTTCAATCTTACTAAAATTAAACTGAATGTGAAGTCATTTCACGTGGGACCTCTAAAATCCAAGTACTGCACTAGCCACTGCTACTAGCAGGCTTCCGGCGGGGAAGAAAGATGAAACTTACTTAAAAATTTTGGTCCCCAAGAAGTCCAGTATGATCTGGTGGTTTTATATGCCATTGAGTAAGGTAAACATGAAGGTTTGCATTTTATTTTTGGGAAGAAAACTACAACTTCTCTAAAATGGGAAATTTCGTGGAAACTTTGAAAATATGTTTTAATGTAGATGGTTTTACAGTCAAAGGACCCAAAATACTACATTAAACAATGAAATATAACAATTACTATGGGTCTAAGGGGCGTACTTGTAACTTATAAGAGAAGCGATATTATGTAATTGCAAACAATTCGGAAACTGACATGTTTGAAGAACCAATTAAAATCTTTTAATTTATCCAAAACTACGAAGAAAAAAAAAACACATTTGTGAAATATTTGAGCTTAATTTTTAGGGTAGGGGTAGCACAGTGTGCACTGCACCAGGCCATTCAAAACAGGCACCTTGTAGTTGCTACGTGGCATCTCGTTTGGTGGAGTTGAACCCCCCCTCCTTTTATACCTGTAAAATTTCAGCTGAAATGAATTCTTACACATGGCTAAAAAAATGGTTAATGTCAGTTAGAAATTCACGCTAAAATAGTTGAATGGTTGACAACAAACAGTACTTAAGGATAGGTCCAATAAATGGTCAGCCAAATGGTTGTGTTGGACCACCCAAATTGACATCTGGACGATCCACGATGTACCCTATCTAACCAATGGTTCGTATTACCCACATGGGGCAAAATGAGGTGCCATAATACCCTATCACAATAGTTGTTCAATTTCATTTTTGCATAATTTTTATAAAATAATAAATATAAGTTTACCAAATTAAAAAAAAAATCAAGACACTCAGTAGATGGTCTCAGCTGTCAGAGATATTTTTTTTACTAAAAATAAAGGAAGTAAATTTTAGATGCTAAATCAAAGGTTTCGCAAGATTTACAGTTTTCATTCTATTCGTGTTTTGAACTCTGCCAGTATTATGTTGCCAGTCCCAAACATGGATAAAGGAGAAGGGTTGGTACGTCAGGTCAGCAGCCAGTACCCCCAAAAACTAGCGAAACCCTTAACATGGATTTACAAAGAAAAGATAATCAGTATAATACTAAGGCGTTCTCTGTAAACGACGCGTGGGTATAATAGTGGATAAAAGTTTAAAAAATGATGCGGATGTGAGAAGATTCGTGATAGGATTATAGCCATCAAGTTAGTGATGGGGAATGAGATAGTCAATATAATTAGCGTATACGCATCTCAAGTAGAACTGGATGCGAATAGTAAACTACAATTTTGGGAACACATGGATGGATTAGTGCAAGGTTTATGACAAGGAGAAAAGATTATAATAGGGGGTGATCTAAATAGACATGTAGGGGAACTGTTGCACTTTGGATTGTAATTGTCGGCAATTCGGACCAAGTTTGATGAGAGAGAGTGTGTGGATTTCTCTGATAGTGTAGCCGAGTTTCTGATGATGTGGCAGTGATACTGGTAGTGTTTCTTGTGGTGAGGCATGAGCAATTGAAGAGAAAGCAATTAAAGAAATAGAAATTGAAGAGAGAGACTGTAGAGAGAGAAAGAGGAGAGAAAAATGTGGGTGGGACCCACTGTGCCAAGGTGGCATGCCACCATGGCAGCCAGCCTGGCCGAGGGCCATGGCACCATAAGCAGCAGCCACCACGTGGTCGAGGGCCAGCCATGGCACCACATGGCCAGCCATGGCATGACTGGTAGCAGCAGGCCCGCACAAGCAGCACCAGCCAGTCACATGGCCAACCGCAAGGCAGTGCCACTCACCGAGCAGCAGCAGCCCGCAGGCCCACTGCCGCATGGCCCCTAGCCCCTCCCCCAGCAAGTGTCCACAAAGTGTTCAACGAAATGCCAGGAGAGAGGACCTCTCGGACACAATTTCGTCTACAGGGTTTGTTTTAACAAACCCACGGTTCCAGAGGCCATTTATTATAAAGACAGGGGCATTTTAGGAAAATAAATTTGAAGAAGATGCGAAATCGACTGCTAAAAAGGAGCCACGTATGACAGATTCCAAATCGGTGGCACTGATTAACGCGGGCTAAGGTATGGCGCAGACGTTGCGCCTAGATACTTTCGCGCGCCTTCTGGTTAGTCGGTGGCAATGTAATATGATGGGCTGCAAACTATAGATATTCCTCTTGATCGCATATGGCGCGTGTTTAGTGCAACAGCGGTGCAGATCCAAATCTAAAGGCTGTCGTTCAAGCCGATCTTCGGAGACGTGATCTGACAGATCCAACGGGCATCAGGCCATCCGACGGACGCCAACAGAGATACTCCGATCAGTGAATCAGAACTCGACAATGCATCGACGGCACGGCTACGGTCCGGCGTGGGTGCGCGGTTATGAAAGGAAAGATTTCATTCTGAATGTTTTGGTTGGCCGAACTTCAAACTGCCATAACTTCTTCATCCAAGCTCCAAATCAGTCCGTTCAAGTTGCAGTTTCCATATTTTCGGATGCTCTATACATTGGGCATCGTTGGGAGTCGAAAGTGGCTGAAAAAATCGAAAAAAAAGTGCTTTGAAGCTTAAGAGAAGGATTTTCTAGGTTTTCGTGCTCTGTGGGATGATTCATCACCAACTACCTCTTCTCTGCTCATCAATGGATTGCTGAATCCCTGTGAGAGGTTGGTAGACTTTTTATTTTTTCATTCATGGTGATTATGGATTGTGTGGAGGAGATTGGAAGCCTATGAGCAAGGTGTGCTCTATGAATCAAGTTTTACTATCATTGAAGGTTGTTCAAGGTTTCTCAAAACAGTGTGGAGCTTCAAAAATTATTGTTAGCGCATCAAGAATATCGGTTGTGCGATTTTCTCATTCCCTTTTTTTTTTTAAGTTTTCTATGCACTGTATGCTAGTATAGGTGAAAAGAAAAAGTAGAATACTTATCTAGTTTGTGGGTTTCATTGTAGGCAATTCTTATAAGCCCCAAAAATATTTTATTTGTGGTGTGTTCAGTGGGTGCTGGACACTGGTTGTTAGGCCTGAATCTTGGTGTTGTTACGCCCTCTCAGTTTTATACTGGGAAAATCTAGGGTTAGTATCCTTGTCTATAAGAGACTAAATGTTGAGTATTGAGTAAGTACAGAGCCCGTGGGGCATTACTCCGTGGACTAGCCATCACATACTGTGGTGGTGAACTACGTAATATCTCTGTGTTCTTTGTGTTTGCTTTCTGATATATTTTGGAGTGTATGGAATGGCTTGCAGGGTGGGTGTGCAAATCTGGTAGACCTGGCCACTGAGTGGTAGCGAGGTGGATTTGCATACGCTTCTGTGTATATAAAAAATCAAATATCCATCAGCTCTGGGCAGCAGGTGAATTTATCAGAGAAAAGTTTCAGACACTGATTCACCCCCCCCCTCTCAATGTCATATCAAGTCCATCAGGAACATCGTAGAGGGTATGAAGATGTTCATGGGAGATATGGTTTTGGAGAGAGGAATGAGGAGGGGATTTCAATTTTAGATTTTGCCACGGCTTATAATTTATCCGTCGTAAACACTTTACTTTGAAAAGAGAGGAGAATCTAGTCACCTTAAAAAATGGGCATCATAAAAGCCGATGTCTTTCTAACTAGAAAGTCCAATAGGTTGTTATGAAAGGATTGTAAAGTTATACTTGGGAAGAGCCTAACCACTCAACATAAATTATTGGTCATGGATATGTCTCACTACGCCGAATAATAGGAAAGGTTAGTTTTTGGCCCTAAGATAAGATGGTGGTACTTAAAAAGAAATACTTTGAAAGCTTTTACTAATAATGTGGTCAAACCAGGAATGTGAAACTTTGAGGGAGATACTAATACATTCTGGAACGAGATGACTGTTGTATTAAGAAAGTTGCTAAAGTGGTTCTAGGTGTATCGAAAGAAAAAAATTATTCTCCTATAGAGTCTTGGTGGTGGGATGATGAAATTTAAACAGTCATTAAAGCTAAGAAAGATAGTTTTAAGACATAGCAAAAGACTAAGGATATAGAGGATTTTAAAAGATATAGACTTGCTAGAAATGAAGTAAAAAATATTCTAGGAAAAGTAAGGGCGAAGAAATATGAAGATCTTTATAACAATCTGAGCACAAAGGAAGGAGAAAAAACTACCTATAAAATAGCTAAGATGAGGGAGAAGAAGGGTAGAGATTTAGACCATGTCAAATGTATTAAAAGAGCAGATGATAGAGTTCTAGTAAGGGATGAAGACATTGAAGAGAGATGGAACGATTATTTCTACATCCTACTAAATGAAGATGTCTCAGGAAATAGTGTCCCAAATTACTACATTGCTCACCATGACACTACAGGTCATAGGTATATACGCAATATTAGGGTGACAAAAGTGAATGAAGTTTTAAGGAGGATGAATATAGGTAAAGCACCAGGCCTAGATAAAGTCCCAATGGAAGTTTGGAAGAGCCTAGGAATATGTGGTGTATCTTGGCTAATTAAGTTGTTTAATAAAATTATGAGCACAATGAAAATGCCAAATGAATGGAGGAGAAGTATTGTGGTTCCGATTTACAAAAACAAAGGTGATATTCAGAGCTACAATAACTACAGATGCATAAAACTAATGAATCATATTATGATTGTGGTTTGATGTATTAGTTTGATTGTTGGCACGGTCTTATGTGATCTTGGCCTTGAGCCGTGGTTGTTAACAGTTCATTCACACTTCTGGTTCAACCAGAATTGGGGTGTGATAATGAGTCTCTTCAGACTTTCTCCTACTCGAACACACATGCGTCACACTAGCAGTTAGCATCGTGCTCATCTTCCTCCAAAGGTTGAACATTCATATGTGCCACAGAAGAGACCGCTGGGGCATTCACATAATCTACAACCGTAGTACCTACAATATCATCTAAAAAGAAGGCATTCGTAAAGGTGAGCTCTCAAGTAGAACTAGATGCTAATAGTAAGCTATAATTTTGGGAACACATGGATGGATTAGTGCAAGGTTTACGATAAAGAGAAAAGATTATAATAGGGGGTGATCTAAATGGACATTAGGGGAACATCTTAGAGGGTATGAAGATGTGCATGGGAAATATGGTTTTGGAGTGAGGAATGAGGAGGGCATTTCAATTTTAAATTTTGGTACGACTTATAATTTATCTGTATGAACCGTGCTCTAAAAACTCTGAAAACCCGGTTTAACCCATGGTTTACATTGTGACAGGTCTCCCATCATAATTGGACCGAAAGGCGAGGCTGGGTGACGAACCACGAGATCCAGGTATGAGAAACGATGTATAATAATGTAAATTCTACATACCGGTCTCGGTATCGGTCTCACTAAGTGAGACCGATATGTGCGACCGATATGAGCAATAGCGACTGGAGACAGACTCCAGTGGGTCCCACACTCCGAATCGGAATTTTTAGAAAGTTCCAACCGTGGGAAACCTTCCTAGAATGGTCTCCCACTATTAATATGCACCTTAACCCTCCTTAGATCCTTCCAAACCCTATCCGTTTGGAAGAGATCTGAGAAGGAGCAAGGAGGGAGGAAACCGCTCAAGAAGAGGGCATTTCCATTGGAAGAGCACGCCACCATCCGACAAACACCGATAAGTGCTCAATCCTTTTAGTATTGATAAGATTTCGGATTGAAGCCATGAAACAGCGCAGCGATCCAAAATCCTAGGACTTCCAATAAACCCTAGTTTTTCATTAAGATCCAATCGGGTATGATGCAACGTTATAGTCGAAACCTAGAAGACTAAGCAAGTATTTGGACCTTAGAATGGTTAGGAAAAACCCTAGAAACCAAGCCGACGACTGGCGAGGAAAGGAGATCCGAGATCGGACTCTCGGATCCAAACCGCAGAACATACCGACTGGACACAAGGTCCTGCGGTATGGGCCTGCGGTATACACCGCAGGAGCATACCGGTCTCACTCTAAAGTGAGACCAGTATATACCACAGGGCATATCGGTCTCACTCTACTGAGACCGGTATGTGCGACCGGTATGCTTACCGAGCCCTGTTTGCTTGGCCAAACATGGTTCTGACCAATTGTAACCCTAATAATTTAATTCTAACCTATGAGTATGATTATGTAGGACCTGTAGACAGCGTGAGTAGACCCTGTGACGCGGAGCAGATTTGTTATCATACGTCAGGTAAGGGACAAGACCCCAAACCCTAATTAATTAAATAACAGTAACCGTTGTGATTAATTTATATCTGTATTGATTGCCTGATGTTTGTGCATTTCACATGCCATGGTAGTTGTTTAAATTATTATTATATGTTCATGCATTTCATATGCTAGGATGTTGGTTGTTTAGGCATGTGGATCTTCTTAGTTAGTGTGTGGAATGTGAAGGGGAGTGGAGCCTTGGATATATCCTCACACTAACACAT
This sequence comes from Protea cynaroides, assembly GCA_028583415.1. Lineage (NCBI taxonomy): Eukaryota > Viridiplantae > Streptophyta > Magnoliopsida > Proteales > Proteaceae > Protea > Protea cynaroides. Next base: position 73,769,790 of record CM053266.1, on the reverse strand, counting down.
TTTTGTATCGCCATCTACCTTAGCGGACTTGGTGCGAATAGGGTATCAGGGGGAGGACGTGGGATTGTGGTTCAGCCTGCCCACCAGACTCGAGCCCTATCTCTATGTCGTAGGGAGCCGTGCTGGGGTAGGGCCATAGATAATGTATTAACATATAGGACTAGTTAGAAACAGAACCCACTTGCAAGCCCTTGCCAATAGGGGTTTAGGTATTGGTAGGGTATAGGGTATCAGGGGGAGGACATGGGATGGTGGCTCAGCCTGCCCGCCAGACTCTAGCTCTATCTCTATACCGAAGTAAGTGATGTGGGGCAACGACAGTAGTATGGATTGTTGCCTGACTATTGGGTGTGCTCACACTCTCGTGCATGGAGGTGTGGTGGCCGCCAAACCTTACCATAGCATTTTTGCAAGTTATACCTGACCCAAATTGTAATGTTATCTCAAGCATTTTGTATGTTGGATTGGTTTTGTACTTACTGAGCTAAGTTGTGAGCTTACCCGAATATATATATATATATATATTCTATTCTTTTCAGATCTCGATGCAGGATATACCGTCGAGGACTTCATGACTACCCCAACGTATAATACAGTCATTGCCCTGGATATACATGCAGTAGAGGATGAGCATGGCGCATCATGCGAGTGCTCATTCTGTGTTTTCTTTAGAGATGGTTTATTTTGAAATAATACATTGTAATATTTTATTATTTAATTTTGTGAATGATGGAATAATTTGGATAATTATTTTAATTACAACATAGAACTCAGTTCATTAATCTTTTGATTCTGCTGCTATGTACTACTCTCTGATTATGTTAGATTGTTTGAAATGGTTGGTTGACATGGTCTATTGAGATCCTGGTGTGAGCCATGGTTTGGAGACGGTTCACTCACACTTCTGAATCAGCCAGAATTGGGGTGTGACAACTTGGTATCAGAGCCCTTAGGCTCTGTCCAGCTACCCATTCTGTATCTAACTGTGTCCAATGAACTGAGATAGGAAATTAAAAACTTTAATAAAAACACACCGTAAGCTTGTTTGATGCCTGAGACTTAAAAAAAGAAGCATAACATACTATTAATGAACAGAAATTTTAAACAGTGATGTTTTGAAGAAAAACAGATAACCATTAAATAACATGAAGTACAAAGTGAACGACAGAGTACAGTCCACAAGTTGGACAGTTACTCTGTTAGCAAAATGAACCACACATAAATAAAAAGGAAACTGGTTAGGCTATGGTGGAAATACGGGCCTGGGCGGTATCGGATCTGTGATATCATAATCATACTCGTACGCCTTTCTAAGCCAATGAACCTGGTCCTGTGTGACCCGTAGGCTGCGAGCTAGATGCCCCAAGTCCTGACTCATCTCCCGCTAAGCATCTCGGATCTCCATGAGCATGCTCATCACTATATCTGAAGGAGGCTGAGATGGTCCTGCAACCGGAGAAGGCTGGGGTGCAGGTGCAGGGATGTCCTCCATGTGTGCATCCCCATCACCTCCTACCTCAGTTGCTGCTGCTGCTGCTGCGGCTGCCGCCTGGCTCCTAGGTGGAAGAGGACGAGCCTGAAGCTCCTCGTCACTAAGCTCTAGATCGTCCATCTGCATCTTATAGATGGCCTCAACATCTATATCAGAACTCATAGTGACCTCAAAAGTTGGCTCTCCACGCCTGTCCACACCTAAGCGGTGCAGCAACCCTGTAATCAACCTACCATATGGAAGATTCCCCGTTACATTGGGCCTTGCCGCATAAATCATGGTATGGATGATCAGATAATGCAGGCAGACCCGGTGCCTGGTAGTCACACAGTAAGTAAGATACTGGGTCAACTGGGACAACTCTCCATAATGACCACTCTGGGGGACGATGTCATGCTGTATAATACGGCAGTATAAGCGAGGCATAGGACATTGGTTTGAAGCTAACATGATACTGCCTGGCAATAAAATCTGCTCAGCAATGGCTGCTCTCATGTCCTCAGTAAGATACCCTTTAGCTCTGGGTGGACAATAGATAAGTTCCCCGTCATCTGGGATCTCGAGAAGGGTAGCCAACTCGGCCATGTTGAAAGAGATCATTACCCCTTTCACATAGCTAGTAATCCGAAGATCCCTAGCATGCTCCCAATCATTCAGGTTCCCTTCTATGAAGAATAGTTTTACCAAGTTGGGACGATTGGTCTCTTTATACTGAATAATGGGCAACCAACCCATCGCCCCAAAGGCAGCCTCAACATCGAAGCGGTGCAGGTGTTCTAGATTTACAAAGCGACCTGATTCTATGCTTTTTACTCGGAACCATGAAAGGCGCGCCGCTGCAGCCTCTGACCGGAAAAATCTCTCATCATAGAGGTGGGGAGGAGGATGTGGCCTGTGCATACCCGGCATTAAAGATCGCTTACCCACACCACGATGTCCAGACATGTCGTAAACTGTTGAGCAAAGGAAAAATGAGACGGTTAGAGAAATGTTTTTGAAATTTTGGCAGCATAACGGTAGAAAATGAAACAAAAGCCTCAAACTCACCCAATATGGGTAAGAGGACTTATGTGGTGATACAATGCTAATACATGATCAAACAATTTCAACACAAAACAAAGAAATAGAGACATATCAGCAAAAAATTTCAAAAATTTTGAAAAACCCTAGAAACCTAGGTTAAAAAGTTGAATTCTTAGGATTTCTCCCAAACCAACCGATGGAACTTCGAATTGGTTGAGGGGTTTTGCTCATTTAGACCCCAAGAACCTTTCTCAAGCAAAGAGAGAAGTTTTCTATGGTTAAAATTTTCAAATCAAGAAAAATTTAGGTTTTGGGAATGAGAAACGATGAAATTTTTCTCAAAGAGAGGAAGGAGAGGATAAGCTTACCTTAGAGACGAGTTTGATACTCTTGGTTGAGGAAGAGCACTCTTAGAAGCACCGGTTGGACTATAGAGACTCAGCAACTCAGAGAAGAATCGCCACCGAAGTGAGCATCAAGAGAGAAAAGTGAGAAATGAGGGCAAAATTCACAGTTTTAAAGGTTTTAAGACATACCGGTCGCACTCAAGGACTGGTAAGTGCAACCGGTACCTCCTGTGGTATGGTGCGACCGGTACCTACCGTAGGGTATACCGGTCTCACTTAAGGTTGGTATGTAAGACCCGTATCAAACTAATCCGGTCTTACCACCTTGAATCAGGTTTACCCATCATGGTCGAGCCAAATGGACCAAGGGCGTGAAGGAGATCGTGATCCCAGGTATCAAATCGACCCAAAAACACTTAAATTAAGGGGAGGGTCGCATACCCAGCAAGGGAGGGTCAGACCCCTCAAGACAGAAAGTCAGACCCCCTGTTTTATAGAGGGAGTCGGACACTTTAGGATTTAGGGGTCGACGGGATCATCGACCTCCTCATCGACCCCCAGTTGCCGCCAGAAACTGAAATTTAAAAAGTTTTCTAATTTCGGTTGGACTCTTTCCTAAACTCAATGGGACTTATTTTAGAAGTTTCTACTCTATAAATAGGACGTCCCTAAGCCTCTTTCACTCCTTTTACAACCCTAATTTAATTGAGAGAAAGAGAAGAGAAGGAAGAGAAGAAGAAGAGAAGCAAGGAAGAGAAGAAAGCAAAAAGGAGAAGAGTTGCAGAGAGGGAGTATTCTTATCAGGTATGGATACTAATTCCATGAGTTTCTACAGACCTTAGGTTAGGTAATGAAGAGAGTATGATCTCAGAGAGTCCCAAACCATCAACCCATGGTTAGGTTTTCATGGAAAACCATGGGGGAATTCATGAAAGCTATATAGGTGAATGATTCATGGTTTTAGACCATAGAATGTGTGTAGAATGGACTTTAGGAGCAAGCCATAGGACCCCAAACACGAAGAATGGACTGAAAGAAAGAAAATTGACCAAAACCCACAGGGGGTCGCACAGGGGGTCGATGGCCAATCGACCCTACCAGACCCTGAACATCGACCCCAATGTTCGGGATGTCCAGAATAGGGGTGGTCGCACCAGGGGTCGATCATGACTCAGACCCTATCTCCGACCCCCAGTTAACAGCATGGTTTTTAAATTCGGAATTAATTCTAATTAAATTCTATCGACTTTGTTAGGTCTTCTAGCAATATAATAACATTATAAAAGTGATTTAAAGTTTGGAAGAGGATCTATTAACAAGCTAAGGTGAGGGAACAAGACCTAAACTAACTGGTTAATAATAAACTGTTTTATTTCTTGAGTCCAATGCCATATTGATTCCATGCGTGTATGCTTGTATGTGCATTCAACATGTCATCCAATATTTCTATTAATTGTTCATGCATATTTATTTTATTGTTTATAACATGATGATGGTGATGATGATAGGAATAGGCATGTGAGTGTTTGTGTTTGGCCAGTGTATATGGTGCGGGTAGGGATGGTATGAACCGGTACAGCCATGACCGTTCTTCATGGGGTGTATATTGTGCCATGGTCTACTCAAGTCATGTCCACTGATGTCATCGTATCGCCATTACCTTAGCAGAACTACTGCGACGTAGGGCATCAAGGAGGGTCGCGGTCCTTGAGTCCTATACTCTACTGGGGGGCCTTAGCTCTATCTCTACGGGTGCTCTGAGGGATGCTGGGGTGAGGCCTTGGATACACTGTTTGACATTAGGATTGGTTAGTAGCGAGCCCCGTTTGCAGCCCTAGCCATCAAGGGTTTATTTGTTGGTATGGAGTTGTGCATCGATAAACGTGACCTTTGTTGTACAATGTTCATTGTGGGTGCTGTAGGCGACGGTGAGAGGTTCATCGGGCGTATCCACACTCTCGTGCATAGAGGTGCGGCGGCCACCTATCCTTTCTATAGCACAGTGCAAACGTAAAACAGACCAAAGATATGAATTGAATCGCATGCATATGTATTGTTGCATTGTTTTGTTTGCTCACTGAGCCGTAATGTGTGCTCACCCTTTCGACGTCGAATATTTTTAGTTGATGATGCAGGTACGACTGTTGAAGATTATGTAAATGCTCTAGTGTACAGGAACGTGACGGCGATGGAAGTGGAAGAGGAAGTGGATACACATGACTCCTCTTGCGAGTGCAACTCATGTGTATTCGATTAGATATTTTTCTAGTTTTCTTTATTTGGATTTATTAAGGACATGTATTTGATATTTATTTATGTCTCAGTTGATACAGAATAATTTTCTATTTAAATATTAATATCACAGTAGATTCTCAGTTCATTTTATTATAAGACTTCCGCTATTGTGTATTTACTCTGATTATGAATATGGATGTATGGGGTTTATATAAAACGGATATAGCCAACTCGAGATCCTGGTTGAACAGTTGGTTGTTAGCGGTTCATCACACCATTCTGAATAGAGCGGAATTGGGGTGTGACAACTTGGTATCAGAGCATCTCAGGCCTTGTCCGCTAAACTAGCATACATTCATGACAAATTGTGAACTGAGATAGGATAAAAGTAATAACAGTAATACTAACACATTATAAGCACATGTGATGTTTGAGACCAAACTTAAAAGAGAATAATGCATCTATTAAAGGAAAAACAAATTTAAATACAATGTGAAAGAAACAAATGTATATACATAGCTAAAACAGAGTACAGTCCACAACCCGGACAGTTACTCTGTAGTACAAAGAAAGAGAAAAGATACAATCATGAAGCTAGAGGCAAAGGAGGAGGCGGTGCCTTACGATCTCTGTCATAGTCCTCAGCGTAGACTCTAGTCAACTAGGCTATCTGAGTCTGGGTCGTCTACAGACTAGCTGTAAGATCGGCTACCCGCTGATCAGTCCGGTGCTGAGCCTCCATGAGCTCTCCCATCCTCATGGCTGATATCCGCTGGGAGTCTAGTAGCTCATCCACTCTCACCCGCTGAGCGTCTAGTAACTCTCCCATCCTCATGTCTGATGTACGTTGGGCGTCTATGAGCTCATCCACTCTCACACGCTGAGCGTCTAGTAACTCCTCCATCCTCAGATCAGATCTGCGCTGAGCCTCTCTGATCTCATGCAACATTTCAATCATATTAGAAGGTGGTGCGCACCATCTCATTCCTCTCCTCGTCACTGACCTGGGCATCCCGCATGCCCATCTTGCAAATAGCCTCCCAATCTAGAGGCGATGAGAAGGACTTCTCCTGAATCTTCTCATCCAATAAATCAACCCCCAGGCGGGTAAGCAGAACAGTGATCATACGTCCGTACGGAAGGTTGCCAGTGTGACTGGACAACGTAGCAGTGATCATGGTACGCATGATGATGTACGAAAGGCAGACGGGATGTCTAATGCAAATGCTATATAGCAGATATTGGGTCAGCTGGGAAACCCTCTCGTAATGGCCACTATGTGGGATCAGGTTATGCTGAATAATCTTGCAATATACCCGTGGAGCCGGACGCATATAGCATGCCCTCATCTGCCAGCGATCAGGTCGTAGAAGCTGATTATCAATCTCAGCCCTCATCTCTGTGGAGGAGAACTGGTGCTCTCCAGGAGCACAGTAAACCATGGGGCCATCATAGGAAATGCCCAGTAGGTCAGCCAGCTGTCGATAATCGAATGAAATGTTCACCCCTTTGACATAGCTTGTGATGCGCAGCTCATGACCCCTCTCAACATCATTGTAATCCCCCACCACCTAGAGGTCACAATAGAACTGGCGTACCAAATCCGGACAGGTGCATGCGTCATAAGTGATGACTGGGAGCCATCCCATATCACTAAATGCCCACTCCACATTGAACAGGGCTAACTCAGCCAAGTTCACCTTACGACCACCCTCCACCTTCTTGCGAGCGAAGTGGGCATACTGTGCCTCGGCTTCGTTGGAACGGAAACGAAGAGGATCACGAACTCTAGGTACTTTGGTACGAGCCATGATATCTGCAAATAAGGAAGAAAAATAGATAGTATATTAGTAGAGAGTAAAAACCAAAAATTGGGACATTATAACGACGTAAGTTGGCTAAAAGCCTCACTTGTCACCCATATACGTGGGCAGGAAGACTTACGTAGGTTCTAACATATCCTACAACACCCACATAGTAGGAAATTCTAACTAATGGGATCCAATTTGAAGAAATTGCGAGAAATTAAAAATTTTGACAAATTAGGGCAAAAAGAGTAAAATCCAAGTTTCTCGATAACCAACCGATGAAACTCAAAAAATTTTGAGGGCTTTCGTTCCTCGAGACACCAATAACAAAAGCCCCCAATAAAAATCAAATTTTTATGGTTGAAAAAAATTTAATTTGAAAAATACAAGTTAAATGGGCAAAAACCTAGAAATGAAAACCTAAAAACAGGTAAAAATGAGAAAACATACCTGTAGGAGTGATGTGGACGTCGAAACACGGAACCGAAATGATCAATACAGCGGAGTGGCACTGTAGCAATTCAGAGGTGGGAGACGAGTCGAAATAGGGAAGAAATGATGGGAAATGAACCCAGAATCGGATCTTAAAAGTTTGATTTTTGGTTTGGGGGTCGGACAATTCGACCAGGATCATCCACCCCCATACCGACCCCCATATCGACCCCCAGCTCTCGGGAATCTGACAGAAAACTAGTGGCCGGACCTAGGGGTCGGACACCCATCGACCCCCATATCGACCCCCAGCTCTTGGGAAGAACAGGTTATTCCCAGGGTCGAATACTGAGGGTCGGACATATCATCGACCCCCACCATCGACCCTACATAGAAAAGATAGTAATTTTCATACAATGAGCTAAAAATTTTGAAATTTTACATCGATTAGCATGCCTACATGAAGTATAAATGATTGTCTCACGTATTTTGATGATTTTCAGGCACCCCCATTCTCAGAAGAAAATATGTCTGGGCGTAGAGTAACCAGGCAGAGCCGAAATGCAGTTCCACCACCACCTGTGGAGGAAACTAGTCAAGAAAATATATATGCACAGGAAAATCCGCAGGTTGCACCACCAGAAAATCCGATTTAGGCAAATACTACAAACTTGCCACCTCCACCACCGGAGTTAGCAACCGTGGTGATGAACTTAGCACAACAGCTGCAACAAATGCAACACGCACAGGCTCAAATGCAAGTTGCAATGGGGATTATGTTCCAGGCCGCACATGCTACACCCATGCAGACTGGACAAGCCCGGTCAAAGCACCGGTGGGTAACCACCCAGCACCTCAAACACCTCAACCACCAGCTGCACAGATGCCAGTACCAGGTCCGGAAGCAACTCAGGTTCATTATCAGTATCCACAACCTATGTTTGGGGCATACCCCCAAAATCAGATGGATCACTCTCGACTGGTTGAGAGATTTTTGAAGATGAAGCCCAGAGAATTTAACGGTAAACCGTCTGATCCGTTATGGCCAGCACACTGGATCGATGAGATGGAGAGAAACCTTCTTATGATGACTATTACAGAAGAAGAAAAGGTATTATGTGCCACCTTCATGCTAAAAGGCGATGCACATCATTGGTGGAAATCTACTAGGGCCTATCTATTGACCAAGCACGCCCTATTGACTTGGGCTATTTATAAAGAAGCTTTCTTTGAGAAGTATTTTCTCTGAAGCTTCAAGGATTCTATGGAGAAAGAGTTCCTGAGTTTGTATCAGGGACAGATGACAGTGGACGCATATCAGCAGCGTTATGAGGAGCTGTTTTTCTTCGCACCACTGAGCATGCAAGAAGAGGACACCAAAACCCGTAGGTTTGTTACGAGACTCAGAGGAAGCATCAGAGAGCACGTACTGGGCTTAGACAAGAGAATTTATAATGAAGCCGTGCAAATTGCTCGAGTTATTGAGTCGAGCCAGAAGGAAAGCTATTTTATGCAAAACAGAGGTGTGAAAAGGCCAGTTGGTAATTCTTACAACGGAGGTAATAACAAAACATACAATCCTTTCCGTACTCAGAATTTTACTGCTGCACCCAAGGCCACTCAAGCAGCTCAGCAGCAACCAAAGCCAAATACTGAAAATCCAAGATGTTATAACTGCAATCAAGTGGGACATATGATGAGAGAGTGTCCTAAACCCAGGAAGCAACAACATCAAGGACGAGTTTATGCCGTTACGTCTGAGGAAGCTACCGCATCACCCGATGTGGTCACAGGTATGACCTAAACCTTTAAGTTGTATTACATTGTGTAAGCATGTAGACTAAGTTTAAACAAATCACAGGTATCGTACCTATAAATGGCATACCCGCCAGAGTACTCTTTGATTCAGGAGCTACTCATTCCTTTATATCAGTGTCGTTTGGAAAGAAGCTGAACTTACCCATCAAAACATTGGACTACAAACTACTTGTACGGTCACCGATGGGGTTAGAAGTGGAATTAGAGAAAGGTTATGGGTCATGTCCAGTTCTCATTGGCGAGAAAACCTTAGATGCAACCTTGATCCAACTTGGGATGGCAGACTTTGATGTCATCTTGGGAATGGACTGGTTAGCTCGGCATTCTGCGAACCTATTATGCGCCGAAAAGAAGTTAACATTTAAAGACAAAGAAGGAGCAAAATTCAATTTTACGGGAACCAAACTTCCCCATAAACGCAAGCTCATACTCTCAGCACTAAAGGCTAAGAAGTGCCTTGAGAAGGAGGCAGTCGGGTATCTAGTATCAGTGGTCGACCTAACCAAGGAAGCACCACGAATGAAAGATATTGATGTCGTGCAGGACTATCCCGACGTATTTTCGGAGGAACTACCAGGATTACCACCCGACAGAGCCACAGAGTTTGTGATAGACCTTATACCTGGAGCCGCACCAGTATCAAAAGCACCTTATAGAATGGCTCCTACTGAACTGAAGGAATTGAAAGTGCAACTACAGGAACTGCTGGACAAGGGTTATATTCGACCCAGTATATCACCATGGGGAGTGCCAGTATTGTTCGTAAAGAAGAAGGACGGTAGCGTTCAATTATGTATCGACTATCGGGAGTTGAACAAGCTGACAATCAAGAATCGATATCCACTACCTAAGATCGATGACTTGTTCGATCAGTTGCAAGGGGCAAAAGTATTTTCTAAGATCGATCTTCGGTCAGGCTATCATCAGTTGAAGATTAAAGAGGGTGATATTCCTAAGACAGCTTTCAGGACCAGATAAGGACATTATGAATTCTTGGTCATGTCTTTTGGATTAATAAACGAACCAGCAACTTTCATGGAACTTATGAACCGGGTTTTCCATGATATGTTGGATACGTCGGTTATTGTATTTATTGATGATATATTGGTATATTCCAAGGACAAAGAAACCCATATTAAGAACCTAAATGCCGCCCTACAGCGTTTAAGGAAAGAGAAGCTATATGCCAAATTTACCAAGTGTGAGTTTTGGCTAAGTAAAGTCGCCTTCCTGGGCCATGTAGTATCCGCTAAAGGAATCAAAGTAGACCTTAGCAAGATCGAGGCTATTGTAAAATGGGAAGCACCAAAGAGAGTTGCCGAAATTAGAAGCTTTCTGGGTCTCGCTGGTTATTATCGGAGATTTATGGAAGACTATTCCCGGATTGCCGTACCTCTCACCAGTTTGACTAAGAAAGGTGAAAAGTTTGTGTGGATGGATAAATGTGAGAAGAGCTTCCAAACATTGAAGACCAGATTGATATCCGCTCTGATTTTGACTATTCCTGTCCCAGGACAGCCATTTACCCTATACACTGATGCGTCAGGACTGGGATTAGGAGAACAAGTAATTTCTTATGCCTCAAGACAGTTGAAGACACATGAGAAAAACTATCCCACTCATGATTTGGAGTTAGCAGCAGTTGTACATGTTGTCAAGATATGGAGACATTACCTATACGGAGAGAAGTTCCAGATTAAGTCGGACCATAAAAGTCTTACTTATTTATTTAATCAGAAGGAGTTGAATATGAGACAAAGAAGATGGTTGGAACTACTGAAAGACTATGATTGTGATATCCAGTATCATCCGGGGAAAGCTAATGTAGTAGCGGATGCGTTGAGCAGAAAGGCAATGATAAAATCTCAAGGAGAGGTTAGCACAACTGCAGCAATGTGTACTACCGGAATGGTATTCAATCACGGCAACGAGCAGTATGTGATAGATACGACGGATGGATCAGCCAACCAAGGGTTTATTCATCGGTTTTCAAATATGTTCGCTACATTGAAGATTATACCGGACATAATTGATGAAGTGAAGACAGCTATCAAATCAGACCCTTATCTGAGAACGGTGCAAGAAGACATAAAAAAAGGTAGAACTAACCCTGAGTTCACCTTAGACGAAGAGAAGGTACTGAAGTACAAAGGAAGGATATGTGTACCGAAACAGAAAGTGTGGACATTAGACACCGACTGATGAAAGAAGCCCATACCACCATCTATTCGATACATCCTGGAAGTACAAAAATGTATCATGAGCTAAAGAAACTATATTGGTGGAGAGGGATGAAAACAGATGTAGCCAAGTTCGTGTCTCAATGCCTAAATTGTCAGAAAGTAAAGGCTGAACAACAAAGACCCGCAGGACTGTTACAGCCGTTATCGGAACCAGCATGGAAATGGGACTGCATCACTATGGACTTCATCATGAGATTACCACTGACTCCTCGAGTAGCTGACGCAGTTTGGGTGATTGTAGACCGTCTGACTAAGACAGCTTGTTTTATACCGATACGACCTCAGTATACACTGGAAAGATTAGCAAAGCTGTATGTGGATAATATTGTTCGATTGCACGGTGTACCAGAGAGCATTGTGTCCGATAGAGATCCACGATTTACTTCAAAGTTTTGGGAAGAATTACAAAAGGCTATGGGTACAACATTGAAGTTTAGTACTGCATTCCATCCACAGACAGATGGACAGTCAGAGCGTACAATTTAGATTCTAGAAGATATGCTACGAACATGTGTAATTGACTTCAAAGGATCATGGGATGAAAAGTTACCACTGATCGGGTTCGCTTATAACAATAGCTACCAGGCTACTATACAGATGTCACCCTACGAAGCACTATATGGTAGAAAGTGTCGAACTCCTTTGTTTTGGAATGAAGTTGGAGAACGCAGTATTGTTGGGCCAGAATTTGTCGAAGAAACTTGTCGCGTGGTCGACATTATCAAGGAAAGGGTAAGAACAGCTCAGAACCGTCAGAAGCAATATGCAGATACTCGACGCAGAGATCTTGAGTTCGCCGTGGGTGATAAAGTATTCTTGAAAGTATCGCCTATGCAAGGATTGAAATGGTTCGGACAGAAAGGGAAATTAAGTCCAAGATATGTCGGGCCATATGAGATTCTAACTATGCGTGGGAAAGTGGCTTACCAGTTAGCACTACCACCATATATGTCAAGTGCGCATGACGTATTTCATATTTCCCTATTGAAGAAGTATGTCAAGGATCCAACGCACGTCCTGACAGTAGATCTACCAGAATTGACTGATGAATTGACATTTGAAGTAACACCAACTGAAATCACCAGCCGAAAGGTTCAACGACTATGCAACCGAGATATCTATTATGTTAAGGTCACTTAGAGAAGTAGAGACATGGAAGAAATTACATGGGAAGAAGAAAATGCTATGCGGAAGTAATACCCTCACTTATTTGATTCAGAAGGTACGTACAATTTTGAGGACGAAATTTTTATAAGTAGGGGGGAGTTGTAAGACCCATATCAAACTAACCCGGTCTTACCACCTTGAATCAGGTTTACCCATCATGGTCGAGCCAAATGGACCAAGGGCGTGAAGGAGATCATGATCCCAGGTATCGAATCGACCCAAAAACACTTAAATTAAGGGGAGGGTCGCATACCCAGCAAGGGAGGGTCAGACCCCCCAAGACAGAAAGTCAGACCCCCTATTTTACAGAGGGGGTCAGACACTTTAGGATTTAGGGGTCGACGGGATCATCGACCCCCTCATCGACCCCCAGTTGTCGCCATAAACTAAAATTTGAAAAGTTTCCTAATTTCGGTTGGACTCTTTCCTAAACTCAATAGGACTTATTTTAGGAGTTTCTACTCTATAAATAGGACGTCCCTAAGCCTCTTTCACTCCTTTTAAAACCCTAATTGAATTGAGAGAAAGAGAAGATAAGGAAGAGAAGAAGAAGATAAGCAAGGAAGAGAAGAAAGCAAAAAGGAGAAGAGTTGCAGAGAGGGAGTATTCTTATCAGGTATGGATACTAATTCCATGAGTTTCTACAGACCTTAGGTTAGGTAATGAAGAGAGTATGATCTCGAAAAGTCCCAAACCATCAACCCATGGTTAGGTTTTCATGGAAAACCATGGGGGAATTCATGAAAGCTATATAGGTGAATGATTCATGGTTTTAGACCATAAAATGTGTGTAGAATGGACTTTAGGAGCAAGCCATAGGACCCCAAACACGAAGAATGGACTGAAAGGAAGAAAATTGACCAAAACCCACAGGGGGTCGCACAAGGAGTCGATGGCCAATCGACCCTACCAGACCCTGAACATCGACCCCCAGTGTTCGGGAAGTCCAGAATAGGGGTGGTCGCACCAGGGGTCGATCATGACTCCGACCCTATCTCCAAACCCCAGTTAACAGCATTGTTTTTAAATTCGGAATTAATTCTAATTAAATTCTATCGACTTTGTTAGGTCTTCTAGCAATATAATAACATTATAAAGGTGATTCTAAAGCTTGAAAGAGGATCTATTAACAAGCTAAGGTGAGGGAACAAGAACTAAACTAACTGATTAATAATAAACTATTTTATTTCTTGAGTCCAATGCCATATTGATTCCATACGTGTATGCTTGTATGCGCATTCAAGATGTCATCCAATATTTTTATTAATTGTTCATGCATATTTACTTTATTGTTTATAACATGATGATGGTGATGATGATAGGAATAGGAATGTGAGTGTTTGTGTTTGGCCAGTGTATATGGTGCGGGTAGGGATGGTATCAACCGGTACAGCCATGACCGTTCTTCATGGGGTGTATATTGTGCCATGGTCTACTCAAGTCATGTCCACTGATGTCGTCGTATCGCCATTACCTTAGCAGAACAATTGCGACGTAGGGCATCAAGGAGGGTCTCGGTCCTTGAGTCCTATACTCTACTAGGGGGGCTTAGCTCTATCTCTACGGGTGCTCTGAGGGATGCTGGGGTGAGGCCTTAGATACACTATTTGACATTAGGCTTGGTTAGTAGTGAGCCCCGTTTGCAGCCCTAGCCATCAGGGATTTATTTATTGGTATGGAGTTATGCATCGATAAACGTGACCTTCGTTGTACAATGTTCATTGTGGGTGCTGTGGGCGACGGTGAGAGGTTCATCGGGCGTATCCACACTCTCGTGTATAGAGGTGCGGCGGCCACCTATCCTTTCTATAGCACAGTGCAAACGTAAAACCAGACCAAAGATATGAATTGAATCGCATGCTTATGTATTATTGCATTGTTTTGTTTGCTCACTGAGCCGTGATGTGTGCTCACCCTTTTGACGTCGAATATTTTTAGTTGTTGATGCAGGTACGACTGTTGAAGATTATGTAAATGCTCCAGTGTACGGGAACATGGCGGCAATGGAAGTAGAAGAGGAAGTGGATACACATGACTCCTCTTGCGAGTGCAACTCATGTGTATTCAATTAGATATTTTTCTAGTTTTCTTTATTTGGATTTATTAAGGACATGTATTTGATATTTATTTATGTCTCAGTTGATACAGAATAATTTGCTATTTAAATATTAATATCACAGTAGATTCTCAGTTCATTTTATTATAAAACTTACGCTATTGTGTATTTACTCTGATTATGAATATGGATGTATGGGGTTTAGATAAAACGGATATAGCCTACTCGAGATCCTGGTTGAACCGTTGATTGTTTGCGGTTTATCACACCATTCTGAATAGAACGGAATTGGGGTGTGACATGGTATGTGCGACCGGTACCTCCTGCGGTATGGTGCGACTGGTATGTACCGCAGGTTATACCGGTCTCACTCAAGGTGAGACCAGTACCGCGGCCGGTACCTTATGGGGGAGCTGGAAATTTAAAACCATTCTCCATACCAGCCGAGCCACTACTACAGACCCCACGCCGGTATGGTTCGATCAGGATCAATAATTTGGCCTAGAAAATTTCGAGAAAAACATAAAATTTGTTTACTTTCCTTCTCGATTGATGAATACTTATAGTGCATATGTGTTGAGACTGAATACTATCGTTTTGAACAATTGTCTCATTTGTCTCATGTGTGTTCAATGCATTCAGATATCGTACAGGAAATTCAGTAGCTACAATGGTAAGAGGAAATGGTCGTAGAATCCCTCGTAGACACCGTCACTCAAGGGCACCTCCAATGGAAAAAAATTCAGGGACAGAAACTCTGAAGAAAATGAAGAGAGGGGAAGTAGGGAAGAACTTAACCCCCTAAATGAAAGTGGAAATCAGGTGGGAGACAATGAAGAATCTCCACTGCCGGGTCAGACACATACAAGCTCTGAAACTCTAATGACAAATTTAATCACCCATATAGAGGTACAGCAGAAAAAAAATTTCGATGAAATGTTGAAAATGTTTAGGCCACCTGGGCCTGTACCGGCACCCGCACCATCCACGCATGCCGAAAATGCAAATACGGTACCAATGGGGGTATGGACAAGCACCATATGGACAGGCCCCATATGGACAGAGTAGTCTTTCCAGAGCGGTGGATGGGTTTTTAAAGCTAAAGCCACCAACTTTTACAGGGAAGTCAGGGAAAACACTATGGTCAGCACAGTGGATAGCCGAGATGGAGAAGAACTTCCGCCTACTAGAGTGTCTTGATGGGAAAAAGGTGTTATATGCTACCCACATGCTGAAGGAAGAAGCCAATGGATGGTGGAACTCAACCAGAGCGTATCTGGAAACAAAGCACAGATAATCACTTGACCCATATTCAAGGAGGCCTTCTTTGAAAAATACTTTCCCATGAGTTTTCGTGATCAGATAGAGAGGGAGTTCCTCAATTTGCAGCAGTCTCAAATAACCGTA
Organism: Protea cynaroides; assembly: GCA_028583415.1. Lineage (NCBI taxonomy): Eukaryota > Viridiplantae > Streptophyta > Magnoliopsida > Proteales > Proteaceae > Protea > Protea cynaroides. Next base: position 73,753,762 of record CM053266.1, on the reverse strand, counting down.
GAGGCATACCAACAGAGGTATGAGGAGTTATTTTTCTTCGCTCCAACCAGTATGCAAGAGGAAGAAACTAAGACCCGTCGTTTCACCATGGGTCTTCGGGGTGTCATAAGAGAACATGTGTTGGGGCGAGGGCTGAAGATCTATAATAAAGCTGTGCAGGTGGCTCGAGTCATCGAAGAAAGTCAGAGAGATAGCTTCTTTGCACAGAATAGGGGTCTGAAGAGGCCTAACCCTGAGGTCCAAGGAGGAAGAAGCAACAAACCATACCAACCATTCAAGCCATCAGCGGGTACTATGCCACCTAGACCTGTTCTCGCAGGGACACAACAAGCAACGGGACAAAACTTCAACGTGAAGTGTTTTAATTGCCAATAGATGGGTCATTATGCCAGAACATGCCCACTACCAAAGAGGGAACAACAGCAAGGCAAAGGTTATGCCGTTACTACAGAGGAGGCAAATGCATCACCAGATGTGGTTACAGGTATGATTCTATACTTACTCCTTAGCTACTGCATTAATTGTTTAAGCATATAAAACTAAAGAAAAAATTAAAAACCTCAGGTACAGTAAACATAGCAAGGGTACCCGTCAGAGTCCTATTTGACTCAGGAGCCACCCATTCCTTTGTGTCAGTATCATTCGGGAAAAAGGCGAGCAGCCCTTATAGCAATAGCAAACGGCCTACTTATAGCCCTATTTTTCTTATCTTATTTAGGCGCTACTGAACCAAGACTTTGAAACCAAGTATGTTAGTTCAGTCCCCCATGGGAATGGAAGTAGTATTAGAAGAGTATTATGGGCCTTGCCCAATACATATTGAAGGACGAGAGTTGGAAGCCAATTTAGTCCAACTTGAAATGTCAGATTTCGATGTCATTCTGGGAATGGATTGGTTATCTCAGCATTCAGCAAGCCTATTATGTGCTGAAAAGAAGTTAGTGTTCAAGGACAGTGAAGGAACAGAGTTCAACTTTAAAGGGACTAAGTTGCCTAAAACTTAGAGAAAACTTACTCTCAACCCTAAAAGCAAGGAAGTGCTTAGAGAAAGGGGGAGTAGGATACCTCGTATCAGTTGTGGATGTGACTGCAGACTTGCCAAAAATGGAAGATATCGAGGTAGTACGGGAATTTTCTGATGTGTTTCCAGAAGACCTACCCGGATTACCACCAGACAGGGCGACTGAGTTTGTGATAGATTTCCTACCAGGGGTGGCACCTGTGTCCAAGGCACCCTACAGGATGGCTCCCACAGAGTTGAAGGAATTGAAAACCTAGCTACAAGAATTATTAGACAAGGGTTTCATAAGGCCGAGTATCTCACCTTGGGGAGCACCAGTGCTATTTGTCATGAAGAAGGATGGTAGCATACGTTTTTGTATGGACTACCGAGAGTTGAACAAGCTCACCATCAAGAACAGGTACCCACTACCTAGAATAGACGACTTGTTTGATCAACTACAAGGGTCAACTGTATTCTCAAAGATTGATCTGAGGTCAGGGTATCATCAACTCAAGATCAAGGAGGCAGACATTCCCAAGACAGCTTTTAGGACAAGATATAGACACTATGAGTTTCTTGTGATGTCCTTTGGGTTGACCAATGCACCTACATCATTTATGGAGCTAATGAACCGAGTGTTCCATGACATGTTAGACACGTCGGTTATAGTATTCATAGATGATATTTTAGTATACTTTAAGGACAAGGAGGCACATGCAATACACTTAAGAGCGGCATTACAAAGACTAAGAAGAGAGAAGCTCTATGCAATGTTCTAGAAATGTGAAATTTGGCTAGATGAAGTGGCCTTCTTGGGTCATGTGGTATCTGCGGAAGGAATTAAGGTGGATCCCAGTAAAATTTCAGCCATAGTAGGATGGGAGGCGCCGAAGACAGTTGCTGAAATTCGTAGCTTCCTGGGCTTAGCTGGATATTATAGAAGGTTTGTGGAAGATTATTCCAAGATTGACGTTCTACTCACCAGGTTGACAAAGAAGGGGGAGAAGTTCGTATGGATCAAAGAATGTGAGAAATGCTTCCAGACACTGAAGTCAAGACTGGTTTCAGCACCTATATTGACTATCCCTGCTCCAGACCTTCCATTCACACTATATACAAATGCTTCAGGTTTGGGACTGGGATGTGTGCTGATGCAAGGAGAACAGGTGATCGCCTATGCATCAAGACAACTGAAGGAGCATGAGAAGAACTACCCTACTCATGACCTAGAATTGGTAGCAGTCATTCATGCTATCAAGACTTGGAGGCATTACCTGTATGGTGAGAAATTTTAGATTAAGTCGGACCACAAAAGCCTGGCATATCTCTTCACTCAAAAGGACTTGAACATGAGGCAGAGGAGGTGGTTAGAACTACTCAAGGACTACGACTGTGACATTCAGTACCATCCTGGTAAAGCCAATATTGTAGCTGATGCTCTGAGTAGGAAATGGGCATCGAACCCCAAAGCAGGCCCATGTACAAATGCAGCTTTGTGTGCTGTAGTTTCTGGCTCATCAGAGAATGAAGAACAGCTCTTATTGAAGTCAGTAGACGATCCAATTGAGCAAGGGTTGATACACAAGTTCACTCTTATGTTTGCAGCACTGAAGATTTAACCTGACCTGAAAGAGGAGATAAAAGCAGCAGTCCTACAGGACCCCTACCTCAGATCGTCTTTCATTTGGATAGTGAGTAGTTTTTATAATAATAAGTCAAGTCAAGAACAATAATCAAACTGGAGGAGCTTGCCAGGATGGCTTGGTAAGCAAGCAACCAGTTATGTAGGTGCCAACTCCCACGACAGTGCAAGAAGATTTGGAAAAGGGTCAAGCCAATCCTGATTTCACCTTAGATGCAGACAAAGTACTCAGATATCATGGACGGTTATGCATACCTGAGAATGAGGACCTGAAAATCAAAAATCGAATCATATTGAAAGCTCACTCCACTCCATATTCAGTACATCCTGGGATCACAAAGATGTACCATGACCTAAAGAGGATGTACTGGTGGAGGGGTATGAAAGCAGATGTGGCCAGATATGTATTTCAATATTTAAACTGCCAGCAAGTCAAAGCTGAAAGACAGAGGCCCTCAAGTTTATTGCAACCATAACCTGAGCCAGCATGGAAATGGGATTGTATTACCATGGATTTCATCACTGGCCTACCTATGACTCCGAGGTCAATGAATGCAGTTTGGGTAGTGGTAGACCGCCTCACCAAAACTGCAAGATTTATCTCTATCAGACCACAATACACCATGGACAGGTTAGAAAAATTACATGTAGAAAATATTGTTAGACTTTACAGTGTCCCAGAGAGTATAGTATCAGACAGAGATCCGTGCTTCACATCAAAATTCTGGGAGGGACTACAGAAGGCCATGGGAACGAAACTAAAGTTCAGCACAACCTTCCACCCTCAAACAGATGGTCAGTCAGAGAGGACCATCCAGATCCTAGAAGATATGCTTTGAGCATGTGCTATCGACTTTAAGGGGGCTTGGGATGAGAAGCTTCCACTCATCGAGTTTGCCTACAACAATAGCTACCATGCTACAATCCAGATGGCCCCATATGAGGCCTTGTATGGTAAAAAAAATGTCAGACACCATTGTTATGGGACGAGGTTAGAGAAAGACGGATCGTAGGACCAGAATTTGTGGAGGAAACTTGCAAAGCAGTGGATCAGATCAAGAACAGAGTAAAGACAGCTCAAGTGCGTCAAAAGCACTATGCTGATAACAGGCACTGAGATCTCGAATTCACCGTTGGTGATAAAGTATTTTTAAAGGTTTCACCAGTAAGAGGCCTAAAGCGGTTTGGGAAGAAAGGAAAGTTGTGTCCTAGATATGTGGGACCATATGAGATTCTATCCCGATGTGGCAAAGTGGCCTATCAACTTGCATTGCCACCAGTGATGTCTAGTGTCCACAACGTCTTCTACGTGTCCTTACTGAAGAAGTACGTGAGAGACCCTTCGCATATTCTTGTTGCAGACCCCCCAGATTTGACAGAAGACTTAACCTTCAAGGTAGTACCAATCAAGCTAATCAATTAAAAGATACAGCAGCTTCGAAGGCGAGCTATACACTACGTCAAGGTAGTTTGGAAGAGCCAGGATGTGGAAGAAATCACCAGGGAGGAGGATGCCATGTGATAAGAATACCCCCATATTTTTGACTCTGAAGGTACGTTCAATTTCGGGGACGAAATTCCTTTTAAGGGTGAGGGAATTGTGAGACCTACTTGCAAATTTTGGGGATGAAATTTCTTTTAAGGGTGGTAGAGTTGTAAGAACCGTGCTCTGAAAACTCTAAAAACCCGGTTTAACCCATGGTTTACATTGTGACAGGTCTCCCAATGATAACCGGATTGGAAGGCAAGGTCGGGTGACGAACCACGAGATCCAGGTATGAGAAACGATGTGTAATAATGTAAATTATACATACCAGTCTCGGTACCGGTCTCATGATGTGTAATAATGTAAATTATACATACCAGTCTCGGTACCGGTCTCACTCAGTGAGACCGGTATGTGCAACCGGTATGAGTAATAGCGACTGGAGACGGACTCCAGTAGGTCCCACACTCCGAATCAGAATTTTTAGAAAGTTCCAACTGTGGGAAACCTTCCTAGAATGGTCTCCCACTATTAATATACACCTTAACCATCCTTAGATCCTTCCAAACCCTAGCCGTCTGGAAGAGATCTGAGAAGGAGCAAAGAGGGAGGAAATCGCTCAAGAAGAGGGAATTTTCGTTGGAAGAGCACGCCACCATCCAACAAACACCGGTAAGTGCTCAATCCTTTAGTATTGATAAGATTTCGGATCGGAGCCGTGAAACGGCGCAGTGATCCAAAATCCTAGGACTTCCAATAAACCCTAGTTTTTCATTAAGACCCAATCGGGTATGATGCGACGTTATAGACGAAACCTAGAAGACTAAGCAAGTATTTAGACCTTAGAATGGTTAGGAAAAACCCTAGAAACCAAGCCGATGACCTACGGGGAAGGGAGATCTGAGATCGGACTCTCGGATCCAAACCTCAGAACATACCGGCTAGACACAAGGTCCTGCAGTATGGGCTTGCGGTATATACCGCAGGCGCATACCGGTCTCACTCTAGAGTGAGACTGGTATATACCGCAGGGCATACCGGTCTCACTCTACTGAGACCGGTATGTGCGACCGAGCCCTGTTTGCTTGGCCAAACATGGTTCTGACCAACTGTAACCCTAATAATTTAATTCTAACCTATGAGTATGATTATATAGGACCTGTAGACAGTGTGAGTAGACCCTGTGACGCGGAGCAGATTTGTTATCAGGCGTCAGGTAAGGGACAAGACCCCAAACCCTAATTAATTAAATAACAGTAACCGTTGTGATTAATTTGTATCTGTATTGATTGCCTGATGTTTGTACATTTCACATGCCATGGTAGTTGTTTAAATTATTATTATCTGTTCATGCATTTCATATGCTAGGATGTTGGTTGTTTAGGCATGTGGATGTTTTTAGTTAGTGTGTGGAATGTGAAGGGAAGTGGAGCCCTAGATATATCATCACACTAATACCTTTTCATATCGTCATCTACCTTAGCGGACTTGGTGCGAATAGGGTATCAGGGGGAGGACGTGGGATTGTAGTTCAGCCTGCCCACCAGACTCGAGTCCTATCTCTATGTCATAGGGAGTCGTGCTGGGGTAGGGCCATAGATACTGTATTGACATATAGGACTGGTTAGAAATGGAACCCACTTGCAAGCCCTTGCCAATAGGGGTTTAGGTATTAGTACGATATAGGGATCAGGGGGAGGACATGGGATGGTGGCTTAGCATTCCCGCTAGACTCTAGCTCTATCTTTATACCGGAGTGAGTGATGTGGGGCAACGACAGTAGTGTGGATTGTTGCTTAACTGTTGGGTGTGCTCATACTCTCGTGCATAGAGGTGCGGTGGCCGCCAAACCTTACCATAGCATTTTTACAAGTTATACCTGACCCAAATTATAATGTTATCTCATGCATTTTGTATGTTGCATTGGTTTTGTACTTACTGAGCTAAGTTGTGAGCTCACCCGAATATATATATTCTATTCTTTTCATATCTCGATGCAGGGTATACCATCGAGGACTTCATGACTGCCCCAGCGTACAGTACAATCGTTGCCTTGGATACACAGGCAGTGGAGGATGAGCATGACGCATCATGCGAGTGCTCATTCTGTGTTTTCCCATAGAGATGGTTTATTTTGAAATAATACATTGTAATATTTTATTATTTAATTTTGTAAATGATGGAATAATTTGGATAATTATATTAATTACACCATAGAACTCAGTTCATTTATCTTTTGATTCCGCTGCTATGTACTACTCTCTGATTATGTTAGATTGTTTGAAATAGTTGGTTGACACGGTCTATTGAGATCCTAGTGTGAGTCGTGGTTTGGAGACGATTCACTCATACTTCTGGTTCAGCCGGAATTGGGGTGTGACATTATCCATCGTAAACACTTTACTTTGAAAAGAGAGGATGTCTTTCTAACTAGAAGGTTTAATAGGTTGTTATGTAAGGATTGTAAAGTTATACCCGGGGAGAGCCTAACCACTAGCATAAATTATTGGTCATGATATATGTGTCACTACGCCGAATAATAGAAAAAGTCAGGTTTTTTGCCCTAGAATAAGATGGTGGTACTTAAAAGGAAATACTTTGAAAATTTTTACTGATAATGTGGTCAAATCAGGAATCTAGAACTTTGAGGGAGACATTAATACATTATGAAATGAGATGACTGCTTGTATTAAGAAAGTTGTTAAAGTGGTTCTAGGTGTATCGAAAGAAAAATGTTATTTTCTTAGAGAGTCTTGGTGGTGGAATAGGTTCAAACAACCATTAAAGCTAAGAAAGATAGTTTTAAACATAGCAAAAGACTATGGATTTAGAGGATCTTAAAAGATATAAACTTGCTAGAAATGAAGTAAAAAAGATTCTGGAAAAATTAAGGGCGAAGAAATATGAAGATCTTTATAACAATCTGAGCACAAAGGAAGGAGAAAAAACTATCCATAAAATAGGTAAGATGACGGAGAGAAAGAGTAGAGATTTAGACCATGTTAAATGTATTAAAAGAGCAGATGGTAAAGTTCTAGTAAGGGATGAAGACATTAAAGAGAGATGGAACGATTATTTCTACATCCTACTAAATGAAGATGTCTTAGGAAATAGTGTCCCAGATTACTACATTACTCACCATGACATCACAGGTCATAGGTATATACGCAATATTAGGGTGACAGAAGTGAAAGGAGCTTTAAAGAGGATGAATATAGGCAAAGCACCAGGCCCAGATGAGGTCCTAATGGAAGTTTGGAATATCCTAGGAATATATGGTGTATCTTGGCTAACTAAGTTGTTTAATAAAATTATGAGCACAACGAAAATGCCAAATGAATGGAGGAGAAGTATTGTGGTTCTAATCTACAAAAACAAATGTGATATTCAGAGCTACAATAACTACAGATGCATAAAACTAACGAGTCATATTATGATTATGGTTAGATTTATTGGTTTTATTGTTGGTATGGTCTTATGTGATCTTGGCTTGAGCCGTAGTTCTTAATGGTTTATTTACACTTCTAGTTCAACCAGAATTGGGGTGTGACAATGAGTCACTTTAAGCTTTCTCCTATTCGAACACACATGCATCACACTCGCAGTCACCATTGTGCTCATCTTCCTCCAGAGGTTGAACATCCATATGAGCTACAGAAGAGACCACTGGGGCATTCACGTAATCCGCAACTGTAGTACCTACAATATCATCTAAAAAGAAGGCATTCGTAAAGGTGAGCTCTCAAACTTGAGCTCGTGAGAAAATAAACAAGCAAGCAAGCAAATGCATGATATATTATTACACACACAAATGGTTTGGTATAATGTATACTAGTGCTAAGGTAAGGCCTGATCATGCTCACCGAAGCTAATTAAAACCTCCATGCACAGGAGAGAATGGACACTCACCAGCCTACACCAACAGCCCTAGTGAAGCTACACGTCTTCTATATAGACAGTGATAAAGCAAAGGTCTGGCCAATGATGCTCCAACGAACATTGCCATCACCTCCCCCTCATCCCTTATCCATACCAACACTTGACCCCTGTTGGCTAGGGTTGCATACATGGGTAATTCCACTAACCAATCCTACATGTCATCATATGTACCCCTCCCACACTCCTAGCAGGAATCCCAATCCTTCTGTCATCCCACTAGACGCTGTCATCCCACTAGGGTATGAGAACAATACATGGCAAGTTAACCAAGTAAGTCGAATCTTGTAGTCCTCAATCGTTTCACCACTTCCCACAAGGCACAATCATCACACATTCACAACAATTATCATTAGATGCAAATGCATGCAAAAACAATTATTAGATGACACGTTATCACAATCAATCAATGCAACATAAACATGCGTATAATAAAAAACACTCTAAAATTAAGTCAGGGTTCTATTTTCTCACTTGAAATATGATTAATGTTACTATTTCAAGTAAGTGAGTTGTTCTTGGTTACGTACATGTCACCTAATATATGGGTTATAGCATTAGTTACAATGTGTACTATAATTAACTTGATATAGGGCTTCCTGGGACCAACCATTGCAACATCTAGCTGCAATAGTGTCGAGACTGGTGTCGCAGCCAATTGCTCTTGGGAACCTTTCAGTTTTTAACTAGTCACAAATCCGATTGTTGCAGTCTTGCGACCGGTGCTGCAGTTGTGCGACCGGTGCTGCAGTTGTGCAACCGGTGATGCAGTAGGTTGCATTATAGAGACTCCCCGAGCATGTCTGGTCGTAAGTCCGGTGGTCATATCCTACGATCGGTGATCGCTACTGGACCTTCCCCGAAATGTTGGTCTGAGTATTTTGCCTATCCGGATGCACGAGTTTTGCCTCTGGAAGTTTCCTTCGAATACAACTATGGACTCCTGCTATAGAAGTCTATTAATGGATCGTTGCATCTAGCATTTGACAGGGATTTCCAATCCTATTCTAAGGCTTTGTGAGGTTGGGGTGTTAAACAGTTTATAATCGGTTTAATGGTCCGGTGCAGTGCGGTGTGGTACGGTGTATAAGAGGGTAAAACCAAAACTGAATCGATTAACTAAAAGGTGTCAAAATTGAAACCAGAACTAATTAGTAATCGGTTTTGGTTTACGGGTTTTAAATGGTTTTTCATTAATTGGTTTTGCTTGCGGTTTATAAAGGGTTAAAAGTATCGGTTATTAATCGATTTTTCATAATTAAAAAATGTTCTAATTTTTTTTTTTTGGTGAATAAAATGTTGTAATGTTGTTATGCCTAATGGAGTAATAGTTAATGCCTATTGTGTTTTTCAGTTTTATCGTTTTGGTTTTATGGTTTAGGCCTTTGGGAATTGGGGTTGGGTCTTGGGTCTCGGGTCTTAAGAAAATAGAATATTAACTGGGGTTAGGGTTGGCTTCTTAGAAAAATAGTACATTAATTAGGGTTAGGGTTGGCTTCTTGGGAAAACAGTATATTAATTGGGGTTGGGGTTGGGATTGGCGTCTTCAGTCTTGGAAATATTATATTAATGATATAGGGAATGAGATTAAGTTTTATTAGTTTAGCTTTTAAAAAATAAATGGTATACACTCTATTCGGTTTAATCGGTGTCTAACCGGTGTAACCTGACGGTTTAAATGGTTCGGTTTGATTTTGATAAACGGTGTCAAATTTCAAACCAAAATCGAATCGATTACTAAACGGTCTCTCGGTTCCAGTGTAAATGGTTTGGTCCAATTTCAGTAAATGGTTCCGGTGCAAATATTGCACCCTTAATTAGGGATACACCTCTTAGTCTAGGGTTTGTTTTCTTGGTTCTTCTAATGTATGGACTTGAGGTAAAGTCCTGAGTCGAATTTAATGTAATCTCTCCCCTAGTGCTCAGCCATTAATGGAGAGCGACTCCATTAAGGTTGGAAATCTATGGTGTTCCTTTATGGAATTTAACCATTCACAATTAAACTCAATACAAGATAGTATAGAGCTTACCGGCTGTGTTTTCGATTGAGTAAGCGGTGGTGTTGAATAGCGACGACAATTTCCCAAGGTTGCTCCTCTTTCTTAGCCTTCTCCTTCTTCCTTTAACCCACCTCTCTCTGAGAATAAATCAAAAGTTCCTTGGGAGGGATACGTACTCCAAAAGAGGGTTTTTTAGGGAACTTAGTTTGATTGGAGTCTCCCTCTTGAAGTGAAACTCCTTGGAGAGTTGGAGCCTGAGAGGAGTTGCCAAGTAGCACACTAGGAAGTCCAAAGGGGGTTTCTATTCCCTCATTCAACTCCAAAGTGGTTAAGAGTGAGGTGGGACCCATTGGTTCGTCCTTGGGTCCAGGAAATATTCCCACTCAAGACTTGCAACAGAGTTTTAAATTTCTCATTCGCGGGTAGGCTTTCTGGCCTTACCAGTCGCAGGGTCTGGTTGGAATAGTTATGGGTTCCTTCGACCGGTGGCAGCGACTGGTGCCTCATTTAGTAGCACTGAAACACCTAATTTTTAACATGTTCTCTAAAATAGTTCGTACTTAATTCGAGCTGATCTTCAAGTCACTACAATAATTCCTATTTTTAGCTACGGGTTTTAGCTATGGTAATATATTAGCCGTAGCCTAAAATAATTTATAGCTACGAACAATTGTCTACCATAGCTAATAATATATTATTACCTACAAAATTATTATTACCCACAGCATTGTTATTTCCGTAGCTATAAATATATTATTACCCACCGCACTGTTATTTTCGTAGCTATAAATATATTATTACCCACGACACTGTTATTCCCGTAGCCATAAATATATTATTACCCACCGCATTGTTATTTTCGTAGCCATAAATATATTATTACCCACCGCATTGTTATTTTCGTAGCCATTAATATATTATTACCCACCGCATTGTTATTCCCGTAGCAATAAATATAGTAATGCACCCCACTGCCAAGGTCTCCTTCTCAAACCAGGATCTTCTGTAGTCTGAGGCACTCAAAGTGCATTGGGATGCGTGATGATGCACTTTAAGCGACCAAGATCTTTACTGTCAATTAGCAATCACTATACATGAGGATATTTTTGCCCTCTCTCCCTTTGCAATTCCGATGAATTATTCGTAGCTTATTTTATTGCACATGCATGGCCTGAGGCTAGCTAATTGGTCGACATCGTGTGGTTGTGATTCTTGATTAGAAATTGGAACCGCTCAAATCCACTTTGCGATTTAAAAAACTGATTTTGGCATACTTCGTTATGTTTGGATTCCAAGAATTAGAAATATTTTTTTTAAAATAAAAACACATTCATTGTTTTGTTTATATATATATATATATATTTGGCGTCCAAACATTACCGATTTAGTTTTAATGGTCATTAATGCGTTGGTGGTCTTGGTTTTTTAATTACTACATAACCAGTTAGCATTATTTTGATCGATGACTGTCCCCCTTAAATTGCAAACAACTGACGTCCAACATAAGGCTAGGGTTGAATCTGGCAAAAATATTTGTAACACAATGTTCCCGTATGTGCAATTAACCAATTAACCCAAGGAAAAAAAGATTGTGAGGGGATCCGCATCCTGTCCTCCCAATGGTTCTGGGAGGACAATGGCAACCTACCCTGGATGGCCGCCACGTGGCTCTTAGTAAATCCGAGACCCACGTCCGAGCCAACACCTAGCCGACAAGCCGAGCCGACAGGGGTTGTCGGCTCAGACGTGGGTCTCAGATTCAACCGAGAGCCAAGTGGCAGTGATCCGAGATGGGTTGCCGCGTCCTCCCAAAATCACTAGGAGGAGACGATGTGCATCCATTGTGAGGGGAGAGTGTTTGTATAAATTTATAGCTACGAGAATTATAATATTGTGGGTAATAATATATTTATAGTTACAAGAGTTATTCTTCCCTAAAAACATTTATACCCACTGCAAACAAGCTAGGGTAGCTAAAAATGAGAATGGGCCACGGTATTCTAATACTCCTGTGGCGGAAAAGATTATTTGGCGGTGAAATTTTCTTATAACTCTTGGCGGGCTTTGTTCTTTATTGGCGGGATTGTCAGGCTTTTCCTATTCCTTCTGCGTAACCGTATCTATTCATCTTTCATTCTTTCCATGAGAAGAAAAATCCGACGAAACCTATTCCTGCTTCATAACCGCATCTATTCATCTTTCATTCTTTCCATGAGAAGAAAAATCCGACGAAACTCCACCAGATCTTTTCCTCTTTTTTCTACATAACCGCCTTTAACTTCATCTTTGATTCTTTCCTTGAGAAGAAAATCCGACTCCACCGATTGTTAGAGCACTCTAATTCCCACCATTACAAGAAGCTTCGACGAACTCCAACACAGGTGATCTTCCTCTCTGATTTCCACCGATAGAAAAATCTCCGACGCACTCCAAGGCAGGTGTTTTCCTCTCTGATTCTCACCAGGTACGATTCCTTTTTTATAACTGCAGATGAATTAGATTATGATTTTTTCTGAAAACCATCAAGTGCATCTTTGTCGATCTTATACAGAACAAGGTTTTTGGAAACAAACATGAGTTTTAAATTAATAAGGATTATTCTCTTTAAGGAAATTATTGGTTTTATGTGTTTATTATGCTACTGGTTGAGATTTTGAAATGGATATTTTTTTTTTGATGATTTGCTAAAAAATCTGCTCCTGTTCTAGGGTTTCTCTTTTTGCCTTCAAATTTTGAACGGTTTTTAATTTAAAAATTAGCAGATTATGAACTGGCTTGTATCTTCTAATGATTTCCTTTTAGTCAAATCTTTCAAAAATAGAACATTTTGAATTTGGCTGCAGTACATATCAAGGATTTCTATTATTATGCTGGATAAGAATTTTATAACAGAGAGATTGATGCAGTGGTGGGCCCATGTCATGTGTTTAAATTTATTTCATATTACTTACTTAGGAGGTTGTTGTTAGTCCTAGAAGATAGAGTTTTATGATTTCTTTCTGTTTTAGATACATAGGATATCTACTAGTTTGTTTAGTTTTCAATTTGAGTTTAAGTTGTTTTATATTGTTTAGTTTCTATTTTAGTTTAGGAGCCTTTATAGAGAGACAGAATTGAAGAATGAAAATTTGAATTGGTCTTGGGTTGTTGCTTGTGTGGCATAGAAGTCGTTGGCTGTCTCTCTCTTTCCACATTCTCTCCCATTCTTCTCTTGTGCATCTGAACCTGTTCTTCATTACAGGATCTCTTCTTCTCTTCCCTTTCCTCTTCCATTCTTCCCCCTATTTCATCTTTTTGTTTTCCGTTGTTGTAGTGCTACTTGTTCCACTTCACCCAGAAAGACATTTGTCACCGTAAATGAAAAATAGTGAAGTGAACTGCTTCACTGGGCATAGTGACGATTAGAAGGATCCTTGTATTATAAAGTAGTTAGAGGTATTATATCTATTGTAAAGCAGCAATAGTTGTAACAAAAGACCAAATAAATCCATACCGTTGGTGTGGGAGTGTCCTCCATTGTGAATCAGCATTTCCCATGTTCATCTCAGCCCTCTGCAGAACCCTTCTAGCTCCAGTAGGGCATTGAGGAATGAAGTGGAAGGCCTTAAATGAGCCTTATCATTTGAACCACGATCAACATCTTCCATTTGGCTGGCTGACCAAGACATCTCTGTTCCAATCTCATCAGGTAATTAAACCCCAATTTCCAGTGATTCAGTGCTACACAACAAGTTCTGAATGGTAATTTCGGGCATGACTCGGGATAAGGAACCCGTTATTTCGATTGCGCTTGCGCAGAAGTGCTGTTGCATGGAAAACATAATAAAACCAATATAACATTTTCAATAATTTGTTTTGCCATTTCATTAGCTAAAGACACACTGAAACCATTGCCTTGTGCCCTCAAGTATGAGTATCTTTAACTTAATATCATGCATTCCTTCATAATGGATTCGATATTGAAACTTGAAGAAATCCAATTTATATTCTGTAAACAAGAATTTGATGTATTCTATATTGCAGTATGTATACAACAACTGTTTCAACCAAAAAAAAAAATGTATACAACAACTGTAAGAACCCTGAACTTCAAAAGAATGGTATCATCCGTTTTAAAATAAAATAAAATCAAAGAACCCAACCGTAAGAAATCAGATCTTTAGTGAGAGATAACAGTCTCAAAACAATGCAATCCATCAAACTTGGGAGCAAACCTCGGCAGCCACTTCTGTGGCTTTGATGCAGATATGAAAATATGGGATGTACTTGTAAGAGTTTGAGTGCTCTTGCTTTAGCACTCTGGAGGGTTCTCTTGAGTCTATGGATAATCAGTGCATTTATAACATTATCGATCTACGAGTCATTTATCTGCATCATCTGTATGGTTTGGTGTAATATATGGTTGAAATTCTTGTAGGTTTTGTGCAAGAATAGCTTAAAGAGAACTCAATTCCTAGCTTATTTTGTAGCTTCTTTTGTTTATCAATATAACATTTTTACATTGTAGTGTTTTAGAAATCTTTTCTCTTGGCTTACAATGGAAAATAACAATTGAAGTTGCTCTGTTATGCTTAAAAACCTGTATGGTGTTTTATTTGTAGCAGATACATGTGAAAGCTATGTCTAGGAATTGGATTGGATTTTCAAGGGATCCATTATTTAGGGTGTCTTCACAATACAAACTAGAGGTCAACAAATTCATTGAATATGCATTTTCTAGTTCATCATGCAGAGGGAATCGGATCCTATGCCCATGTGTAAAATGCATAAATCAACTATGGAGGACTGCAGATGAAGTCTTAGAACATCTGATATGTGATGGTTTTCAATGGAATTATACAAAATGGACTTTCCATGGAGAAGGCTCATCTTCATGTACACTTCTTCGGGATGACATCGTGGAGAGAACTGAAGGTGAAACATATGATGTTACACACATCATGTTAAATGAGATGCGAGAAAGTTATATAAATGAAGAAGTTGAAGATGGTATCACAAATGACCATATAGGAGGAGTGAATATAGAGGGATATAAATTTGATCGACTGTTGGAAGACTCAAATAAGGAGTTGTATCCAGGAAGTGTGAAGTTTACTAAGCTGTCTCTAATTCTTCGACTTTATCATATAAAGTCCCTCTGCAATTGGACTGATAAATCGTTCTCAATGTTGTTAAGAGGTATTGCGAGAGGCCATTCCCGAGTTGAATACGGTGCCAAAAAGTTTATACGAAACAAAGAAGATTATGAAGGATTTGGGGCTCAACTACAACAAGATTGATGCGTGCCCAAATGATTGTATGTTGTATTGGAAGGAAGAAGAGAACGCAACGGTTTGCAAAGAATGTGGCGAATCTAGATATACACCAGGAGACAAGAAAATCCTAGCCAAAACATTGCGTCATTTCCCTTTGATCCCAAGGTTGCAAAGGTTATACATGTCGTCAAAAACCTCATTAAGCATGACATGGCACCATGAGAACCGTACAGAAGACCAAAGGTTACGACACCCAGCTGATGGAAAAGCTTGGAAGGAGTTTGACAAGCATTATCCGTCTTTTGGTAATGAACCTCGTAATATCAGACTTGGGTTAGCATCTGACGGATTCAACCCGTTCAAGTCGAAGAGCAGTAAATATATCACATGGCCAGTTGTGGTAATGCCTTACAATTTGCCGCCATGGATGTGCATGAAGCCGGATTTCATCATCCTTACTTTGCTTATTCCTGGACCACGACAACCTGAGAATGATATAGATATATATTTGCAACCATTGATAAAAGAGTTGAAAGAATTATGGTACACTGGCATTATGACTTACGATGGTTACAGGAAGGAAAAATTTAAGCTACATGCATGTCTGTTGTGGACTATTAATGATTTTCCAACATACGCAGCTCTCTCGGGGTGGAGTACCAAAGGTGCTTTAGCTTGTCCTAAAGTTTCAAGAAATATTTGAATATGTAACATAGCAGCATAGTTTCTTATTTGCTGCCAACTGGATACAGGAATTGAAAACACAAGGTGTTACAGAAGACCGAGTAGAGCTTCTTAAGGGAGTGAGTGGAGCTTTTAGGCCTGGAGTGCTTACAGCTCTAATGGGTGTTAGTGGTGCTGGCAAGACCACTTTGACGGATGTGTTAGCAGGAAGAAAAACTTGTGGATATATTGAGGGAAGGATCACCATATCAGGGTACCCAAAGAAGCAAGAGACATTTGCTCGTATATCAGGATATTGTGAGCAAAATGACATCCACTCCCCCAATTTTACATTATTTGAATCTCTGCTCTTTTCTGCTTGGCTTCGTTTACCTTCAGAAGTCGATGATGCTTCAAAAAGGGTCAGTATATTTGAGCCTTTTATCAATTTATTGTGTATTCTGACCTATTGAGTGTTTACTAATTTTAAAACAAATGGTGATTGTAGATGTTCATAGATGAGGTCATGGAGCTTGTGGAACTAACTCCACTAAGAGATTCATTAGTTGGACTACCGGGTAGCAGTGGTTTATCAACAGAGCAGCGGAAGAGGCTTACCATCGCGGTTGAGCTTGTTGCAAACCCTTCCATAATATTAATGGATGAACCAACCACTGGGCTTGATGCAAGGGCAGCAGCAATAGTGATGAGAATAGTGAGGAACACTGTAGACACTGGACGAACTGTTGTGTGCACTATCCACCAGCCAGGCATTGATATATTTGAGGCTTTTGATGAGGTTAGTTATGAATTAAATCAAAGAAACAATATTTTGGTTTCTTATAATATTCAATATATTTACACTTTCATGTTGCACAAAACAGCTATTCTTATTGAAGCAAGGAGGAGAGGAAATATACGTCGGTCCATTGGGTCGGCATTCCTGTCATTTGATAGCATATTTTCAGGTGAGTAATACAGTAGCAGGAGGAATGAAGTAATGATTGAGGAACTAAGCCATCCTAGCCCTGGTTCAAAAGAACTCTATTTCTCATCCAAATACTCTCAATCTTTCATCAGTCAATGCATGACTTGCCTTTTGAAACAGCATTGGTCCTACTGGCATAACATTATCAACACCCCCTACACGTGCAGACCCCCACACATGGTTCTCCATATGACACCATTACGTGGTGGTTCCATCACATGGCATTGAAGGGCACAAGGCGTAGGGCACAACAACACAATAAAAATCCCTTGCAGTTACCAGGGATCGAACACTGATCTCCTGGCTTTGATACCATGTTACTACCGCTAATCACAAAAGCTCGAACTGTTAGGAAGGCCACACAACAATGAATATCAACAATTATTGCAATATAAGTATACAATGTTGTTCAATGCTATATTTGAGTGTGGAATCCCAAATATCCAAAAAAGTTGTTGGTCATGTAATCATTATGATGTAAGTTTTTGGTGTGAACAATATTACCAATCTTAGAGGCCTAGAAGTATGCGAATATGGTAGAACTATATAGCTAAAATTATTTATATTCTCATGCATCAATTTGTGTTGATTGTATGGTATTACATTATTACTTTCTGGTATTTACATTTTATTTAATTTATTGAGCTTAATTTTTCTTTCCAATTTGTAGTGATTCGTCGGGAGATACTGCTAGCGATCAGTTTAAAACGAAGAAGTACAATGTATTGGTGGGTTTTTTTAACTTCAGATCTGTCTCACTCATTTTTCTTCTTTTATGACCCATTTTATGGCTTCTGATTTAGTTTTCTCTAAATCACATGAAGATAGTGCTCTATCTATGTATATGTGGCCATTGTTGATGATTGGTCCATCATTCTCTTTTATTTCTGATAGTTGTAATGTTTTGTCTTATTTGATATTACTAATTTATGTATGACAGATATCTCTAAGTCGCCATTTATTAGATCAATTTCTAATAAATGAGGCTTTGGATATTATCAAAGCTGCTGGCGGGTCTTTTCATTTGTATAGGTGTGAAGTGGGCCAGACTGCAGATGCCATGTCATTTTCAAGCCTTGAAGTAAGTAATCCCTGACCTAGTACTAACATGTAAAAAGAAAATAAGTGACATTCTTTAGCCATTTCCATAGCAAAAATTACATTTTATTGATGTTATATCATTAGCACTTTTCAAAGAGCTATTGAATAGGAGGGCTGGAATACTAGTTGTCAAATGGCTGTTACAAGAAGGACAAGTTTTATGGAGGCTTGCGCTTCTCATTACTATGACTATTAGGCAGAATGATCGAGTCTCGCGTTTCCCTTATTGCTTATTTAATTCAATTTTACTTTGCAGGGACCATTTAGGATACACCTAACAATGCCAAAGGATAAAAGGAGTAGATTCAGAGACTCCAATGATGAAGTGATCAACAATTAAACAATTCAGGGAGCCGGATAGACACCAACTCAGGTTGCCACATAGACACCATGCAAAAAAGAAGAAAGATAACAAGAGAAACAATGAATTTTTGAAAAGTACATTTAAATGTTTATATAATTTTGACATTGTATTATACTTTTTTAAAGTTGAATGAAAAGCAATGATCTTTTGTTCAAAATTAATTTTTCATATGAATAAATGTATTGGTGTAATTACAGGTTTAAAAATATTATTTATAAAAAAAATTTTATTAAACTATTTGGCGACGGTCGTTATTTCTGTCGCTAATAACATTTAGTACAATTTCCATTTCGTTTTAATGGAAATTACAGATATTTTTAGTGACGGACTTACAACAGTGGCTAATACTATTAGGAGACGGCAACGTTATTTCCGTCATTAAAACCAGATATTAGGCTACGGTATATTTCCGTAGTTAAAAATTGACATTTGGTTATGGTAATACATAAATCGTAGCTAAAAAGTTTATATTAGGTGACGACAGTCAGTATTAGCCACGACATTTATAGCAACAGCATAGAGACGGTTATTGTTGCCGTCACTGTTTCTTTTAGCTACGGAAATACATCTTTAGCCACGGTAATATACCGTCGCTAAAAATAAGAATTGTTGTAGTGGTCGTCATTGGACCAGGTTTGTCAATGGTGGAAAACCCTGGCACAACAAGAAAATCCGAGTTAGGCCGGATTTTCAGGGTATGGGTTTTACAAAATCCTTGGTTGAGTTGAGGTGCTTGGCGTATTTGACATTTCTGAAGCTTTCCTCTCCCATTTCGAGCTTGTATTTCCTCAATCATATTCCCCTCTTTTCCACCTTTGTCACCATGAAAATATCAAGCACCACCATGACCACCTCTCTCGGGTTCACTTTTCCCTGCCTCCCAACTAACATGTCGATGCCTTGCAAAATGCAATGAAATCTAGCTACTTCACGAGACTCTTCAATGGTTCAGAGGTGAGCGTTACTATAGCCGTTGCCACCTAAAATTCACGGACGTTGGTGTCCTTGTCACGGAGCTTTGCTCCTTAGCCCCCTGAAATCCATAGGTGTTGTTGTCCCCGTAGCTCCTCAACCCCCTAAGAATCCCACAAATGTTGCCATGTAACACAACCTTATTATGTATGTACCCACATCACTTCGATGACGTCTTTATATGCCGAAGGGATGGAGTGGTTGGGAGCAAGACAGTAATCGCTGATGAAGAGATGGGGAAATGATAACATCTAATACACCTGTCACAACAAACAAGGTCTATATGATATATACTGATCAAATAAGAGGAGATTCGAATCATTATTCGCAATGATGGGGTTGGTTGCCTTATAATAATAAATCTCAAGGGATGTACGTGAAGTTTTCTCTTTTTTTTTTAATATAATATATATTATGTTCTTTTCCATGATCCAATAACACAAAGCTATTCTTCATCAAGATAGAGTAATCAAGTACTTTTCAAAAGCTAGCTCAAGCAATCTAAGGTTGAGCTTCACCTACGTAGGGAGGTTGAAATACAAAGCCACCTATGGCACCTTAATATCCTACGCCTTTATGGAGTCACCTGTTAAGTTTATTCCAGATGATTTGAGGAATTACTTGTCCAATTTGTCTTGTTGTATGTGTTCCTTCTCCAAGCCCAATAATCTATAACCACACTAGGTGTTTGTAAGAATTACATAAAAGTGAGAACCAGAGCGTGAAGGAGAAGGATGATGTTTTGATGTTTTTAGTGCAAGAGTAAGATTGTCATTAATGTCCACATAAGATTGTCATTAATGTCCACTTCTACCACCATCCAACTTCTAAAAATTAATTTACCAAAAAAGGAAAAAAAAACTTCATAAAAGTTAAACAAAAATAGTAAAATGTAACATGTAAAATGAACCTGTCCACGTGATACAGTATTAAAATGGACCTAAATCCTCTCTTGTCATTTGAGAGATTGACGTATGTGCGGTGTATTCCAACTGTGATCGCACAATTGATGTGATTGGCCAATAAGAAACGATTTGGATTGAATACAAGTTAAAGAATATAAATGGTTCTACGCGGAGTCACACAGATTTTATTTTCTACCATAAAAAAAGACAATGTTTTGTGGATCTTTTGTAATACTGCAGTGTTGTAGTGTTGATCTTGAACGTTGGGAGTGTATCAAAATATGAATCGATCTATTCTCAAAGGCCAAGATCAGCATTACCACTCGACAGCTCTAAAGACGATCTTTTTCCATGTGCTGATTCATCCCAAGCTGCACACAAAAATTATTGAAAGAAATAACTCAATTCAGATCAAACGGACAAGATCACTCCATTATATGAATAATATTGGACGGCTGTGATTTAATTAGCCTGATTCGGTATTATACAGGGACCAAACAAACCCTCCATCGTCCCACTTTGTTTGCGGTTACAAAAAGCGGGAGTTACTCATTATAACTTCCGAACTATAAGTACCCAAAAAAAAAAACTTCTGGGCTTCCATTATGGTTCCTTGAACTCAGTACTGCTCTACTCGCTGCCTGTGCTTGTGTCTTCCATCCTTGCTTTCGTCTCTCTCTATAACTACATTTTGAGGTTTTAGGAAACCCTAGTCTCTCTCTTCCTCGTCTCATTTGCTCTATCTTTTTTATAGAGAAATAGTATCAGATATCATATTTAGTTATTTACATGTCCATCCGATAACTTGTATGTGGGTTTCTCGATCACTGTTCCAATATCATATATTCCTTCTCCGATCACTTTCATGGATACATTTTGGTGTCGTTATTCTGTTCATTGGTGCAAGAATCTTGTTATTGTTGTCTTTATGGTTTTGTAATGTGTGAGTTGATGTTTTGTTGATAGGTTTATTAGTTGCAATGTGTTTAGGGTTTTCGTGGGTCTAAGAGAAAACTGCCATTTGGACATTTTCTAGTGCCTTTGGGTATACGTTTGAGTGTTGCCGCGATAATATGAGAGACAGATTTTGCAGCTGGAATGCTTATGCATTTGGTCGTCAGAAATGATTGTGCTCCTTTAAAGTTTTTCTGAAACGGCTATAGAAATAGCAGCCGGAGTTGTGGTACTTCTATTCAGACTTCCAGATGTTGGGAAGATGGATCTTATTTACTTATTCTGTTGATTGAAATCGAATGTTGGGGTTCTGTTGGTCTGCTTGGACTTTAAAGTATGAGCCCTTTTTTTTTTTTTTTTTTTTTTTTGGGAATTAAACCCCTTTTTTTAGCGATAAAATGTTTTCTGATTGAGGGGAATAGCAACCACAAATTCTCACTTAATGTTGTCGTTGTTCTTAAATTATAGTTATTGGTTCCTGTATCCTAGGTGCTTGTTTCCTGTTTTTTCCCAACAAAATGGATTCTGATTATACTGCCATATTATATGTAGTTTGACTATGTTATATGGTTGTCTTGACTGCCTTTCATGCGTTTTGGCTGACTGCCCTGCTTCCTTTTAAGTAAAACTTATGAACTACTAAATATTGTTGACTCTGGCTTGTATGAATAGGACTGAAATTAGGTTTGATAAGAAATAGATTTCAGTATCGTGTGATAATGTGTGTGCTTTGTTCTGAGTATCATTCCACGGTGCTTGACCAATAATCACTGTCATAATTAACTTATTTTTGTGTAACAGAATGGAAGCTAGAAGGAAATCTCAAACATTCACATTGGGGGACAGACCTCCATCTTCATTGGCTACAACAAATAACAGTGCAACTGCTCGAAATTTAAAAAAAGAGGATCTTGGAGGTGTGGTATTTGGATGCAAAAACAATACCATGAAGGAATGCCTATCAAAGCAAATCTTTGGTTAGTTCTCTATTTTTAATCAGCATCTCAAATTTTGCTTTTCTGTTAATCTACTGTTCATGATTATTTAACTGTGTTATACTATTTGAATTTTCCGGTGGGAATCTTAACTTTTGCAGTAGGGTGTTGGTTACGCCTTTTGTTTTGTATTTTGTGCTAGAAATATTGTTAAGTTCCATCTTGTGTAGGAGCCTATCTGTTTAAGTGTCTCGGATTTAGTCTTAGTAGCCATCTGTATGATTTGAGTCATGAAAGTATTGGTTTATTTATCTTTATCTATAGCTTTAGTTCTTAAAGCAATGAAAGCTTTGTGAACTTTTTGACAGGGTTACCAAGTATGCATTTTTCATATGTGAGGAAGATTGAACAAGGCTTGCCACTGTTCCTATTCAACTACAGTGACAGGAAATTGCATGGTGTTTATGAAGCAGCAGGGCCTGGGCAAATGAATATCAACCCCTATGGATGGACTGAAAATGGTTCTGATAGAACTCCTTATCCTGCACAGGTCTGGCATGGATTTTGGTCTGCAAATCATTACTGTTTTGTGGATTCATGGATGCGTTTGTGATTTACTTGGTGTTCAGTGTGAGGCATATGTTTTCTAATTGCCTACTTAAGTCTGTAACTGCTGTTTTCTGTGCTAAGGTTCGAATCTGTGTCCGGATGCAATGCCAACCCCTACTGGAAGATCAATTTAGCCAGATTCTCATGGATAATTATTACTCAGAGTACCATTTTTGGTTTGAGTTGGACCATGCACAAACAAGAGCTTTGGTAAAATCCTTTTCATCCTCCCCAGTTTCTGCTACTGCCATCCGACAGCATGTGCCCAGCGTAAGAACCCTTTTTAAAGCAGTTCCATATCATGAAACAAAAAAGGAAGTTGATAATAGGTCAGCAGTTCTGGTGGAGGATTTGGATTGGTCAGATCAGCCTAGCATGGATGTCAGGTCTTTAGGTGGTAGCCAGCCACTGGGAGCCTACAGTGGTACAGGGATAGAGGATGAAGAGGAGTCAAAGGTGTACCTGAAGCTGCAAGAAATAGCTCTTGAGCGTCAAAGGTCAAATTGCCCTCCTGTGATTTCTCCAGCATCTGTTTCTGGTCCTTCTGTGGTCAATGATGTGCAAATGGACATTGGAGGGGATTCAATAGGGCCATCCTTTTCAGCAGATAAGAATGTAGAGATTACAGATGATTCATCTCATCGTGAGTCAGTTATTGATAAGGTAATTAAGGCTATTTTCTGTCCTAGTCTCTTATCATACTTTACGTTATATCATTTGCCCTATTCCTGATTCTTTTCCTGTGCTGATATTTCCTAATGCCTTCACATAGTTGAAGCGGGAAATGGAGGAGGTGAAGAACTTTTGTGCAGAGCAACTCAAGAAGTCCAGTGCATTGGAGAAGAAGCTGGTACTTCCTTCTTTTGTCATGCAGAATGCGTAATTTAATCCTGCACATTCTGTCATTGAATTGTACAGTGTTGCTTGTTAATGTTGTTAACGGCCTTGGATTTTAATTTGATATTGAAATTTCTTCATTTCACTCCTGATTTTCTTTAAACTATACAATTTTTTTTGGAGGGGTAGGGGTGGGGTTTCTTTTTTGATTTTCCTTAGTGACTTAGCTTCAGCATTGTCAAGGTGTTCCCTATGTGCAGGTGGTCAGGGTTGGGGCTCTGGTAGCAGTGGCCTAGGGGAGCACCTTGGTACAAGACCATTCGCTTGGCTTAGTGCCTGCCTAACTAAATAAAATGTCTGTATATACTCTTTCTTTGTACATAACTATGGAAAGCAATAAAACTATTGTGTATGAGACATTTCTGATACATATGTACCAGAACAAATAAACCAGGTGACTGCCACACCTAGAGAAAGTCTCTTCCGATACATTGCACTCTTTTAGGACCTCTGGGGTGTCCTTGACTATGTAGGCTAGGTTTGAACTTCATGGACTTGCATAAGTTTTCTGCTTCAGTAACTTCTCGTTTCCCACACCACTCATTGTATCCCCCCTGAAAGTGGATATGGAAACTAATGATTTGTAGAATTGTGGGATGAGGTGTTTGGCATTAGTATTTGTGTAAATGTGATTGGCTTTCCCTTTTAGTAAATAATAATGATAAATATGGTAACATAGATTGTAGGAAAATAATTTCAAATAGAAAGAGAGATCAGAGGTTTTTTCTATTTTCTTGAATAGTGAAGAGAGGTTTGTTCAGCTGCTCAGATTTCTTGTGAGTTTTCAGCTCTAGTAGGAACCATGGCTATAAAATCCCATGTTTTGACATATTTCGTCCATATTTTTCTGGGCCTTGAAACCCTGGTTTCGAGTTTCACCCAGAAAAATACCAGGTTTCGAGACTGACCTCGAAACCAAGAACTTCTTCCTTGCCTGACCTGTTATCAGTTGATAGGAATGAAGTGCAGAAATAAAAATGAGAAATCCGCCAGATTACTTTGCTGAATCCACAGCAAGAAATATGCTATTGAATCCACAACAGCATCACACCTGAATTGACAGATGCAAACAATCCAGAATCCACTAGAGCTAGCCTGAAATCCACAGAACAATTGAGTTGAAAGCTTCTTCTTCATTCAAATTTGGTACATGGCACTGCCCTTACATATGCTTATATAAAAAACTTAAAACAGGAATCAAACTAGGCCTAAAACTCCTCCAACTCCTCCAGACACTACCTTGGAGTTAGTCTGCTGCTACTAATACTCAACCTATAATTAGCGAAAACAGTTTAAAACAAGGATGGACTGCTAGAGACCTAATCCAACCCAAATAAAATACTTTAATAACAATTATAAGTAAAGAAATAAGAATCTAACTAACTAATGAAATAAATCCCGTATTCTACCTTCTACCCTTATTTTTAGGCTGATTAAAGTGGCCTATTATAATGGATACCCATTGAACCTATAACAATATAGACAAATAAGAGAAGATGGAGAGAATTGATGTGTCTCCTCTCCTTGTAGCTTGTATTTATAGAAAATAGAAAACAACTACTACATAGGACCTAGGACTCTACAAGTTAGTCTTAGTCACAAATTAAAGACAAAGTAAACTCAAAATACGAAAAGGAAACTAACAAGCCTAATTGGTAGAGGAAACTAAAAAGCAAACTATTAGACTAATTAGGAGTCCATATACTAATAAGAGTCCAAGTCCTAAAAACTAGCATTACTGCTATGACTAAGTCAATTAAGTACTTTCACTAAGTCAAAGTAGTTTACGGTTATAATTTTATTACTATAACACCCCCCCTCAAACTGAAACATGGGGGAATATCAGAGCTTTAGCTTGAAATAATGTAGCAGTGGAAGCAGTAGTTGTAGCAGTAGTCGCAGTAGCAGTAGTAGTAGCAACACAGTATAGGTCATTGCCAACCAAGTAGTAGTAGTAGTAGCACAGCGTTCACAGTTAGCCCAGTAGTAGTAGTAGCAGTACAGTATAGGTCACTATAAATCAAATAATAGTAGTAGCATACTATAGGTCATTGTGAACCAAGTAGTAGTAGCAACAGCAGTAACAGGTGCAGCAATGGTGGCTGCACACCTAACGGAGTACCTTACATGATTCTCAAAAACGGCAACCCAGGTGATTGCTCTGATACCATGTAACAAATAGAAAAATAAGAGAAGATGGAGAGAATCGATGTGTCTCCTCTCCTTATAGTTTGTATTTATAGAAAAAAAAAAACAACTATTACATAGGACCTAGGACTCTACAAGTCAGAGTCCTAATCACAAACCAAAGATAAAGTAAACTCAAAATAGAAAAAGGAAACTAACAAGCCTAATTGGTAAAGGAAACTAATAAAGCAAACTATTAGACTAATTTGGAATCCATATATTAATAGGAGTCCAAGTCCTAGAAACTAGCATTAATTACTTTGACTAAGTCAAACCAGTGTACAGTTATAATTCTATTACTCTAATAGAACCAAAGACCCAACATGTATAAAACCCAACCCAAGTTTTATTTCCACCAAAATAAACCCTATATTGTATTTTATCTGCATCATCTTTTTCTTATTGTTTTTGGTCTCCAATTTTTCCCGTCAGTTTTCACGTGCTTAATTTTGAATCCATTATTCTAACATGCATAAAAATCCAACTATGCCGAAAATTGACATATTAGATATTACTAAAAGAAGAGATTAAATCATTAAAAGAGTTGTCCAAAAAGTTGGAGTGCAACATACCACATGACAGATATAGTTGGCAGTTTGTGTCATTTTTTCCCCCCTAGAACAGAACCCCAGCCCCACCCCACCCTCTCCTATTTTTATATTTCTTATTCATAACCTATCATCTCCCACCATATTGATTATTAAACTTGATTTGTTTCTTTCCCTAGAATCTTTAACTCAAGTCAACCAAGCCTTTTCCCCAACTAAATTGGGTTGGATACATGAATTATGTTCCTAAGTCTTTTCAAAACCATATTTCTACCCTATAATAAATCTCAATTTGAAGATCCAACAATGATCACTAGTATGGGTGCAACTTGAGGGGCCTTGAGTTGGGAAATTAATGAATTTAACCAAAATGAGGCTGAGCCTGAGTATTCCCGGCCTTATTTGGTTTAAAATTGAGCATGAACTAAGCTGGAGTTGTATCCCTAGTCATTAATTACTCACCAACTGAAACACTTTATTTTTCTACCATCTCCTTTTATCAGTACGTCCCTAAATCTTCAACACATTTGGCTTTCCTACATAACTAATGAATGAACATGTTCATCTCAGGTTGAGTCAGAGACACGTAGTCAACATTTGAATGACCGTGTTAAAAAGCTGGAATTAAAGCTTGGTTTTTCCAGTGGAAGCTTTGACGAACGATCCGAAGGTTCATCTGATTGTCAATCAATGAGTGAGCTAGTTGATGAAGTATGTTCAGTTGCTGATGCATCAATACTAGTGGTGGGAGGATATAATGGAGTGTCTTGGTTAGCAGATTTGGATTCCTATTCGCCATCTCAGGATGTAATGAGATCTCTTAAGCCAATGAGCTCAGTTCGTTCATATGCTTCAGCGGCAGCACTCAGTGGCAACTTTTATATTTTTGGTGGTGGGAATGGTTCTTCATGGTATGACACAGGTAAGAATTATTACTCTTTTCTTGGTTCTTTTCACTTCTTGTGTATTTTTGTTTCATTGCAAGACATTAACACTACTATCCTACTTGTGTGAAGTTGAACAGTACAACCCAATGAGTAATGAATGGACTTCCTGTCCTCCGTTGATTGAGAGGAAAGGAAGTCTAGCAGGTGCTACTTTGGACAATAAAATATATGCAATTGGTGGGGGGAATGGAGTTGAATGTTTCTGGGAAGTGGAAATGTTTGACCCTGCACTAGGACGATGGGTCCCTACTCGATCGATGCTACAAAAGGTATCTTTTGCTGGTTATTTGGGTTACATATGCAAGATTACATTACCTGAATAGTTCTTTCATTTTTCAGTTTATAATAATGGAAAGAAAGATGACCTAAATATATGTTGACAATGTCTTATTCTCTTCCTCATCTTTGCTTTTAGACATACTGTCACACATGTCTTATGATCTTCTTTTTTCTTTTTCTTTTTTTTTTCTTTTTTTATATTTTGTTTCAACCAATTTAAGTTTTGCAAAGTTTAGTGAAGATAAATATGGTTGCTTCCAATTCCATAGATCCAATTTATATCCTTGATTTGAGTACTTTGGGTGTATCTCATTAGATTTTGGCTGGTATTATTCTTATGGAGAACCAACAATATCATGTTGTTTTCTCTAAGCATTTCTAGTCTTTTAGAGCCTTTTTGAGTTTTGAGTACTCCTTGTTGATGTATATGTTCAAAGCAAGAGAAATGTGGATGTGCTTGTCAGGGATGAAAATATTTGAATAATGATGCAGGATTGTGGTTCTTTTTTTTTTTTTTTTTTTTTGGGGGGGGGTTGGGTGGAAGCTGAGTCTAAAGAAATAATTTCTCATTTCTTTGTTGTCTCTGACAAGGGAATATGTGGGTCTTTGTTAGCTAAAGCCCAAAAATGTTGCTGCACAAAATGATCTATGACTGAGGGAATACGAAGTTGAAACCATTTAGCAATGCATTTGCTGGTCACTGAGTTTGACAGCACTTCTATTATCTTTTAGCGTTTCTTTCCCTTTTTTTTTACACTATCTAGTTGGGGTTTCTTGTTTTGGCTGAAGGGAAGCTGTAACATTGGATATTTTATCAACTAAACCTACCTAATGGTGGTCTGCCTTCAGAGGCATGGGTGCACATGGGATGTTTTCTCCTTGGGGAAAATTGAGACAACAGTTTAAAAACATAATAAAAAACGCATACAGTTTACCTTGCTGGTCACATTTCCTGCACAAAACCATCATTATTACAATTATACCCAAAGAGTATCTTGACCCTATTTTGTAATCATGAGATCTATTTTGAGTAGAAAAAAAAATCATGTATCTTAAAATATGCTATTGCTAATTGAGTCACAAACCCTTTTTGTGAGAGTTTTGGCTTTATGATTTTGTTAACTTTGCAAGCTCTTGCGAGCTTTGCGATGTGCTGCTGGAAGAATGAAGGGTCATATTCTAACATTGGTCCAACAGGGCCACCATTGAAACCTTCAGACCCTGATAGACAACTGTATAAATCCTGTTTCTGATCATTAATACATTAGCTGTCTCTGATCTTCTCTAAATAGTTACCTTGTGTAACTCAGAACGAAAATGCATTACTTAAATGTACTTCTGATATAAAATCACATAATTTAGAAGGGGGAAAAATGAGAATTGTGCCACTGAGGTGTGACTTATTTGGTTAGCAAACTTATATGCCGTGCAATGACATATGTATACCTACCAGCTAAGACTTGAGTTGACCTGAAGAATGGTGCAAATGTTTGTAATCTCTGATTTATCTAATGATTTAACTTTTTGAGTTTAGCTGGAGAACACTTTCGCATTGTAGACCTTGCTACTATCAGAATTCATCCATATATGTAGTTTGTGCCTTTCTGCTTGTGGCCTCTTACTTTAGCGTTTAGGCATGATAATCCTGCCACTCAACTCAACTGGGCCTATGTCAACTAATTGGGTCAGCTACATGAATTTTGGTGAGTTCAAAAAATTTCTGGTGTATGTTGTTGCCTTCTTGCATAGTTGGTAACTACTGGTTGAGATGCATACTTCTTAAGAAGTCTAAACCAGATTTATCCAGAGTCATGTGCAACTAGTAGGCGTGTGGAGGTAAGCTTATAATAGAACGAGCCTAACCAGTAGAAATGACTATATGTTTACCCACTAATTTTTTTTTGGAAGTAGCTGCATTTTTTGTAGTTTCCTGCATTTAAAGCCAAAGAACTGCTTATTTGAAATAGTCCCTTGGAGTATTTAGTCATTTGTGGTGTGCAATTACTAAAATTTTATTACTGGATTAATATCCTTCTAATGGTTCTAAATTTTTTAATTATCTTTTCCTCCTAGAACAGGTTGTATGCTTTCTTATTCCAGTAAATGATTAGCCCTGTTAACTTATGGCATGGGGTCCTGTTTAGTAGAGGGTTTTTTTTTTTTTTTTTTTTTTTTTTTTAACCGGGAATTGATTTGTGCTGATTCTACCGTGATATTTCCCCTTTTTGTTGTTGCAGCGATTTGCTCCTGCTGCCACGGAGCTTAATGGTGTGCTTTATGCGGTCGGTGGATATGATGGTAGAGATTACTTGAAGTAAGATATCACACTGCTTTTCATTTTCCCTCGTTTATTTCAAATTATATGAATGTCTGCATTCCTTCTTTAGGTATTTAGAACTTATTATTATCAGCAATCTTGCACTGGTGGGGCAAAAAGCAAACTTGAACTGGTGTCTGCATGGTGGGTGCAAACAATTAAATTCCAAGTAATGATCTGTGTGTGCGTTTGTTTTTTTTTTTTTTTTTTTTTTTTTTTTGGGTGAGGGGGAGGTGGTTAGCCTTGGAAAGCTGTTCTTTTTAACAAATTTGAGTCAGATCCAAAAGTAGGTTACATTGCATATGGGGTGTAAAATAACAGAAGATTGAATTGCATTCCCGGGTTTTTTTTTTTTTTTTTGGTGGGCTGTGTTGGGGGGGGTGTAAGCATACGTATTCTTATGATATCATTCAAGCCATTTCTATATATAATCGCTGTCTTGTAACAAGGACACAAGTAATATATTGATATCCATATAGATATGGACTTTAGTGAGGACAACTTGGATTGCTAGTAATCTCTGGGTTATTGCAAAATCAATCTCAATCTTTCAATGACAGTAATTGCACTGTGACTTCTTTTCGGCCGGAAGGGCTATCCCATGCCTCCATGCAATGTCCCTGCTTTGTGTGTCAGCCATTACGCACTGGTTGGTACACTGTTCAAGCAAGAACGCAAAGATTGTTAACATGCAAACAAATAAGCCTCCTAAAACTGCAACAAAGCCTATACTAAAATTTCCCCCATGTCATATTTTTTTCCTAATTAAAACTATTTTTTAAAAATTTTAATAATTGATAAATACTTTATCAACAAAAAATAATTAAGGAACATCACATAATTAATTAATTTTGGCTGAAAAACTATTTCCAATACTTTCAGTAATTTTCTTGATTTTTCAAGCGAAAACAGAATATTTTTCTTATTTATTTTCAGATTTTTTTTTGAATTTCATCAATTAACTTTGAAAATCCAAAAAAAAAATAAAAAAAAAATAAAAACAGTAAAAAATTCCGACTCTGTCGAGCCACATATCGGCTAACGATGTCTAACAAAATTTTAATTTGAAGTCCATCAGTCACATATTACCCTTATTTTTTCCAACAAATTGTTGTCGGAAAATCATATTTTTCAAACAGAAAATTCAATAAATGATTTACCAACGGAAAATGTAATCTAAGTCCATGGAATTGTAGATCGAGCCATTCTACTTCGCATATGAAAAATTGAAACAAAACCATGGTGTCTATATACAAAAATTAGATTAGGGGGGAAAATGCTTTACCTTCAGGCTCCAAATCTACCAATCCAAGGTGTATAAGATTTGGATGATAAGGCTTGGATGCATGTTAGAATGCAAAAAAATGCTGAACAATGAAGTGATTTGGGCCAAAAATCCAATTCTTTTGTAAAGAAAGTGCTCCCTTGAGTTGAAACCAACTCCAAATGCTGTTCCTAGTTAGGTCGAAATAGACAGGTTTCAATCGACTGTTGTGATTATATACTTATGGTTCGACCAGGTTTCTTGCGAAACTTGGTCGAACCCTTGCGCCCATCAAAACCTTGACGAACCCAATTCGATCCCTTGTCTTGTCTCAACCCTTTGCGATACTGAGTTATTATGGTCAAAACATGCAGTTTCGACTGAAATAACTCCATCCTTTGTCATGCCCTTATGTAATCTATATAATGACTTCAGCACCCTCAATCCTTTATGATATAGACATCATAGTTGTCAAGGCGACAAGATGATGCAAGGCTTTTGGGGCCATCCTGGGCGCCTAGCGTTGCATAGGCGACCAAGGCTTTTCCAGTATTATTTTTTTATTTCTAAAATATTAATGCTATATATATATACGTGCAACATTCTACATGAATAATTAACATTCAAGACATAGCTTAATTAATATGAGAAAACCAACAAAGAAACAAATAATTGAGTTAAGTAGGCAACACATATTTATGACTAACATTTGTTTACTTCTAACAAATTTGACCGGAGCATAACTCCTTTAATATACTTCGGATTCAAGAAATCTTGAATTTGTTGCAAAGCTAGCATAATCAACTTTCCAACAAATCCGAGATTGCTTGAATCCTAGTTATAATAAAGGAGTTATACTCTGGTCAAACCTTATTCGAAGTATGCGAATGTTGTTTAAAGTCGTCTGAATGTAAATTATTTTTTGGGCATCAAAGCAAGTGATTATTTTGGCGCTCTCTTGGTTTTTAGTGATGCTTTACTATAAAAAGATTTATGGAATTATTATATTTTGAAAAAAGCCTAGCATTTGGAAGTTGAAAATCGCTCCCGCACCCAAAAATACGATTTTTGTTCTTGACCTGGAGGGTTGATTTTTTATCCTTTTGAATTTTGAATTTTAGACTACTTTTATTGGATTCAAATAGGGGGTATTTGTTTTTTTTTATGAATAATATCTTAAGTAAATGAAACATTTACTTAAATTATATTAGTCATAAATAAGTACTGTCTGATAAATGTTGTTCCTGTCTAGCCTAATAAATCTTGTGAAGTAAATTCAGAGATAAAAGGGAAAAAAAAAAACACATATAAGACCCAAGGCGACCGCCCAGGCATTCTGGGCATCCAAGACAGCACCTAGGCGACGCCCAGGCAACAGTAATAACGCGCCTAGGCCCGGAAATCACGCCTGGACGCCTAGGCGCCTAGGCGACGCCTTGACAACTATGATAGACATTGTAACAAAATCGAAAGGAAAGAAAAAAGATGGAGAGAAGTAATTTGTCTTCGTCTCTTCTTAGCAGTCTCTATTTATAGATAAAATAAAGGGGTAAAGTGATAAGTCTAGGACTCCACAAGATAAGGAGTCCTAGTTACATTAGAGGTAAGAATTTCACATTGCAACATGACAAAGAATCCTAGATAAACAGTGAATCCTAATTAAACAATCATACTAGTCTTTTAATTACATATAATGAATTAAAGATAAGGAGGATTAAGTCAAGAACTTAACTTAAATCCCTAAAAACTAACATGGCAGCCAGTTTGGATAGTTGGTCAACACTAAGCTAGGTGACACCTAGACAATATAATCAAAACCATACAATCTTCAACACTCCCCCTCAAGGTAGAACATGTTGCAGTTTGGAACAGAATATATATGATCTGCAACACAGTCATCAGGAAGTAACATCAACTCACGAACATTAAGCAGCTCATAGGTTCTTCCCACGGAAGATAAATAGTAGTAGTAACAATAGCACCACCAGCAACATCAGTAGTAGTAGTAATAGTAGTAGTAGTAGTAGTAGCGCTGTATAGGTCACTGCGGACCAAGTAGTAGCAGTAGATAGCAGCGCATTGTAGGTCACTGCGAACCAAGTACTAGTAGTAGACTCTTCCACGAGCAAAGAGGTAATAGGCTCCAAAACGAGCAAAAGGTAATAGGCTCCAACATGAGCAAATGGTAGTAGGCTCCAAATCGAGCAATAATCCCCAGCACATAGGCTCTGTCAGCTCCCCCTCACGTGGAGGATTACATGTGGACAAATAATGCATAGGATAAACAGCAGACGGCAAGAGCAAGATGTAGTATCAAATAAGATCTCAATAAAATAACCTCCAATCACCCCTTGCCGGTAGCAACAATAAGTACCCAACAGCCAATAGCTAACCAAATAGTAGGATATTGTTAGAATAACACTAGGAACAAAACATCCAAATTTGAAGATGATACGACAGTTAGATCCAAAGTTATGAGGTATGCAGAACTATTTGGGACATTTTGGAAAGACAAACAGAACCTTAGAATGGTAAAAAATAGACTCCAATGGCAATCTGGTAATTAACTACAATGTTCAAGGGGCCATGGGTAGTTAACAAAGAAGAAATGGCAGTACTGTAATTAATTAGAACTTTAATCTTCTTTAAGGCAAACAAACAGACACTTAATGGCAGAATGGTAATTTCAGAAAAAATGTAAGGCTCTTACAAATTATCTGCGTAAGGGATAGGGACAGCTGGAGTATTAAAAATATAGGTCTAACTTGGAAGCAAAGTTAAGGGATGGAATAAATCAGAATTACGGCATTAGAGAAGGGGTATTTTAGGAGACCTACTATATAAGGAAAGGATTAAACTAAGAAAGAAATTTGTTGTGGGAAAGGAGATTAAAAAAAAAAAGAAGATAAAATAGGTATAAGCTTCTTCTTCACGACGGAAATTTCCGGCAATACAGAAAAAGCTTTCGAATGAGAGATCTCACCCGTTAAGAGTTCTTTTGGGCTGAAATTTTTGGGAACATATCGCAAGCTCTGAAACCCAACTACTACTTTCTCAATTCAGCAGTCCAGAATCAATCTAAAATTCTCTGAAATAAGGTCTGGCAGAAGCTGTAGGATCAGATCTGAAATCAGATGGATATCTAACAGCAGTGTGTTTTGATGGGGTTGAAACTTGAGGATTTGAGTCACCTAAATGCATGGATTTAGTCCCAAGAATCTGGAACTAAAAGAAAAACTGAGAGCATTCAGGTTCAATTTCTGGGGCTGATATTTTCCCCAGAACAGGGTACAGTAAAAGGGTTGAAGGAACTTAAGTGAAGAGTACAAGAGAGATTGCAGCAGAGGTAGCATTGGTGACTGCACACCACAACGAGGTCTTTAAACAATTGTCAAAACAGCAACCTAGGTGACTCCTCTGATACCATGTGACAAAATAGAAAAGAAAGAGAAAAGATGGAGGGCGCATTAATGTTTCTTCTTCTCCTCTTAGCACTCATTATTTATAGATAAAATAAAATGGGTAAAGTGATAGGTCTAGGATTCCACAAGATAAAGAGTCCTAGTTACAGTAGAGATAGGAATTTCACATGTCAACATGACAAGGAATCCTAGATAATAATAAATCTTAGTTAGACATTTATAATAGTCTCCTAATTACATATAATAAATTAAAAATGAGGAGAATTAAGTCAAGTATTTAACTTAATCTGAAAGACTAAGAAGGCAGCAGCTTGAATAACTCGTCAGCACTAAATTTGGTAACACCTAGACAACAGAACCAAAACCGTACACTCTTCAACAGACATGAATCCCTACTCTTCAACAGACATGAATCCCCCCTCTTTCTTTTTATTTAAGTTTTCGCACAATATGGCATCGGTTAGGTGTGCAGCTAGGCTCCAGGGTGCCTGGTCATTACCATGGTTTGCCTTGGTGTCATGATAACAGCTAATGGCTTGCATGCTCAAATAGAATTCAATTTCTTTTCGCGAAGTTTTACCCTCGAATGACCAATCAAATTTTTTCCCCCATTTTCAGTGTTTTTTTAATGCATTTTCATTTATTAGTAGTGGATGAACATTGGAAATTTTTATATTCCCTTAAGAATTATTTCCCCTTAAGACCTCCAGTAGCTGTTATTATGAAGTTGAAAAGAAGAGTAAATGTATAGCCCATAGAAGCTATAATACAATAAAATATGAATGGTGCAAGAGTTTACAGTAAAATGTATTTATAAAAAAAAATAAAAAATAAATCACCGTAAAATTTGTCTTGGTGGGTTTCTACCGTGGAAAGTTTTCTGTTATCCTTCCATGTCTGTGTTAGTGTTCTGCACATGCAGTAGTTTGTAGGGGTATTTTAAGTGTCATGTAATAGTTATTCTGACAGTGTGTTGAAAGAAAGTGATTAATCTCTCTGTTGATCCTCGTTGGGGTTAATGTACTGCTCACAATGAATCCAAGGTGCTTAAGATTTGCATTTGGGACTGAATGTGTTGAAATTGTTTTAGAAATCAGATCCTACTATTAAAGGAGCTGGTTTCTCTTGTTAAGACTATTCAAATAAAGAGTACTTAATTCTGGTCTATAGTATCAGGGCTGGAAAACCCACTCCTTGTCTGGTGGGTTGGATCCCTTGTTGGAGGTATCATACATATGGTTTTCGCTGCTTAATAATCCTTTATTGTTATAAGCATCATTTCTGGCTGATTAGGTCACAATTTATCAAAACAAGCAATCTAGTTGGCATCTTCTGACAAGTGCCCTTGGTTTCAATGATTCTGTCACGTTGCAGTTTATTCGGTGCTCAATTTTTTCCAAAAAAATTGTCCATATCATTCTTGATGCAGGTGGAAAGTTTCAGCCTAGGAACACTACCCCATTTGTCACAATCGATAGGTCAATTTTTGTCATGATTTGGATGGGTGATAATACAAAGTGAGAGGATTCATTTTATGACAGTCACCTGATTGAACATGCTTTGCAATTTGATAGACAGGCAATCAGCACTTTCCCCTATCTATTCACTGGTTAGAATTATCACATCAACCCTCAACTGATTTGAGAGTTGAAAATACTAGGAAAAGAATTTCCACCAGATGGTGGGTTTTACGATTCAGATGGGTCCTGAAATTTGACATGTAGACAGTCCAAGCTTTTTGCTTTCTATACAGTGCTTGAATTGGCAATATCAGGCCCTTACACATGGCAGAATCATGCACTCTTCAAGAGATAATCTAGATGTGCTTGGCAAGAGAAACTTCTGGTATTAGATTTTTATCATCCGGTTTCATCATGCCTTCAAGGCCTGCTTGCCTGGAATGAACATATGATAGTTTTTAACCCAGTTCCAAATATGCAGGCGCCCTGGGGATGTTTGTTGGGTTATTCCTGTCTACTGCCCTCTCTTGTTGTCCTCACTTGGTTAACTTTGTTTTTGTTATTAAAACAGGGAAGCAACCTTACGGGAAGGAAAGGGTCCATCTCTAGAATGTATTATATGAAATGTAATTAATTTTAATGACAATAAATGGATCTTGGGAATCATGTCCTCATGTGAATGAAGGCCGTTCCCATTTGGGGTTGGAAAAAGGAGAATGTAGAAAAATAGTATACAACTAAACTATCAGTTTCTTGTATATAAAAAATATATGCACATGTCCTCTCCAATGTTTTATCAGCTCGTCTTTCCTATTGCAGAACTGCTGAAAGATTTGATCCCAGAGAAGTTTCTTGGACCAGGCTTCCCAGTATGAACACAAGGAGAGGGTGTCACTCTTTGGCCATTTTGGATGAGAAATTGTGAGTTTTTTTCCCCCTCCATTTTTCAATAGCATTTTGCATGGATCACCAGTCTATTTCATTTTTTTTGTAGTATGTTGCATGGGTACCCCACTCCACATCTCAGCTGGTGCACTAATCAGTATTTTTGGGAATGATGTCAAATCACATCATGCAGTTTGGCACCACCATCACAAAGACAATTGTTCTTTTTATTCCCAGCTGTTTTAAAACTGACTATGTTGTAGTGTCTTTCCATACATGATTTTTCTTTTTGCTTTTTAGTTAAAGAAAGTTATGATTTATATAGCGAATTCAAAAAATGTGTAGGAGGGGCTTCCTAAAAACCTTGTGCTTGATTTTTAAGTATATGATACTAATGAAGGAGGTTATATCATAAAAATTTATTGTGCAGGTATGCGTTGGGTGGCTATGATGGGAGTGAAATGGTTTCCAGTGTTGAGGTATTTGATCCTCGCATGGGTTCATGGCTGACTGGCGATCCCATGAACCAACCTAGGGGATATGCTGCTGCAGCATTCATTGGAAAGTCATTATATCTTATTGGAGGGGTGTACCATGGCGTGAAAATCTTAGACACAGTATGTATTACGTTTGAGATTTTTCTCCTCCTTGTGATGTCCCTGAAAGCTCAAGTGCCAATGAAATCCCATGTTTAATTCTTTTGTCTAATACTATGACAGGTTGAGCGTTACACCCCAGGCAATGGTTGGGAGGTGACCAACTTGAAAGGCATTGGTAAAAGATGCTTTTTCTCTGCCATTGTTCTATGAGGGAAGGTATAACCGTATAAGCACGAGTTTTGGGGAATTTTGTATACAACACTTCAAATGTATCGATTTTTGTATAGTTGGAAATGGAAACATGATGTGAAATACCACAGGAAACTGCGACTGGCTCTGGGTATCTCTATTGCCAGGACTGCAGAGAAGGGGGTCTTGTCATGGTACTGAGGATAGTCCCTAATGGTGATAACTTTTATTTTTTGGGTAAGTAATGGTGACAAGTTGATGACGAGGTTTAGCCTTACTAGTGTAGAAACATGATACCAAATGATAGTGTAAAAAATGAATATTTCTTGTAGAAGGTTGAAAGTAGGGACATACCGAAGTTGGTCTTTGCTGAGGAACGAGTAGGCCGATCTTGAGACCAAGGCTTTAGTTCCAGTATCAGACATGGTATCGGCTGTGGCCGAAAACCAATCTGATACCAATCCAGATTGGGTTAGGAGCCAATGGTTGCAAGGCACGTGCCTGATAGCAATAAAAAAGAATAAAAGTATAAAATAAGTGGAATCGGATCGGGGGGATTGGTCGTGGCTGAAACAGATATGAATCAGCCAGTCTGGTTTTCCCAGACAGGCAATTCATTCCTCACAAAACACAACGTAGCCTGGCCAACAAGACATTACAAATCCTAGAACCCCCATGGCGTGTGAAGGAATCCAGGAAATTGTTATTCCAGAAATATTTGGCTTTTAAGATTTTAGCCCATAGGTGATCATGGTTAGAAACAAGCCTCCATTTCAGTTTTAAGTAACTAGTCTTTATTGTGAATTGGGGAGGGTCTAATTCCTAACCCAACCTATGGTGACAGAAGAAATCCCATGACTTAAGATGGATATATTTGTGATCCCTCTCATTTTCCACCAAAACGTGGCACTGAGATGATCAATCTTCTTGAAGATGACCTTGGGAAAGATTATTTCCAATCTGAAAGTTTCTTCGTAATAAGGACAACCAGTGGTTGCAAGGATTTAGATTTACACCTAACAATAAAACATATATTGAGACCCAGATTTTTGGCTAAAGCTCCATCTAATGTACCCCCTAAAACTGAGAACAAATTTTGTGAACATCTCTAGTACAGTTCCTACCATCGGTCCTGTTACTCTCATTCCTGCCTTACCATGCTAGAATTGCCCTGTCAGTATTGCTAAGTCGCTGTCTGCACAGGATTGAACCTGACTGGGCCGATCCAATCTGATTCCTATGACCTTGATTCCTACTTATCGTATCTTAGAATAGCGGCGAAAAAGCCGGTAGAAGCTAAAATAAATCAGACATCCCCTGTTCTTGCCTAACAGATTAAGATGATGTATTAGCAAAGAACAAATGGGAAATTTCAGGGCTGACCTTGCAACCTTCACTCTTCTAAGGTAAATTTGGATCAAGAGAAATGTAGAGCAACAGGGAGAAACATTCCACAGCTATGATGAAAAGATGGGGACTCAATGAACAACCTTATCCAGGCTGAGGCTCAATAGATTCAATTATTCAAAGGTGCGTTCACAAGATAGAAATCAGGTTACACCCATGATACAAAAATTCAAGAATGCCCATAGCTTCATCAGATTCTGCCATAGGCTTTTGACATATCTAAGATGAAGGTTTGAAATCCAGCCTTCTCTTATTCTGTTTTAGGCTTTCTTTGGTATTAATTATATAATACATTATGACATATGTAGTTGTTTGGTAT
This sequence comes from Protea cynaroides, assembly GCA_028583415.1. NCBI lineage: Eukaryota > Viridiplantae > Streptophyta > Magnoliopsida > Proteales > Proteaceae > Protea > Protea cynaroides. The sequence goes on along the minus strand of CM053266.1, from coordinate 73,714,229 downwards.
TATTTATAGTACTTATTTATATTTAAAATAAATTAATATAATCTAAAATCTACAAATTGGTTACGTATTTATCATTATTGTGATAATCTATTTTTATTTTTATGTTTAATGGTATTAAATGGCTATTATTCATGATTCATAATTTATTCTCATAAATGATTTATTATAAATAACTCATAAATATAAATATAAACTATACTAAAGAGAGCCTTAGGTAATCCATAATCTCTTAAGCAACTATAATGTCGCCTGAGATCTATCTGCTTTTCACAAAAGCACCCGTAAAGGAAAAATGATCCGATCCAAGAAGGGTCTAAGCTTATTAGCTTAGATTTTAGCAATAATTTTAAGTGCAACATTCGTTGGAGAGACCGTTTCTTATTTTGTGCCGAAGCAATTTATAAAGCACAGGCCGAAACAGGTGAAATCAAAGGACATTACTTGAATGCTACGGCAGGTACATGTGAAGAAATGATCAAAAGGGCTGTATTTGCCAGAGAATGCCAGTCTGTTAGTTAGACATCCAATGGTTGAGATTGCATTGGGCGCATACCCAATGATGTCCACCGTCTGATCCCTTCACTAGTATGCTGGAGAAGATCTGAATTCAGACTAACCGGCTTGAAATCCTCCACACTTGTAGCATTAATTTTTTGGGGGATGAGGGTAATGAGAGTGTGGTTGATACCCACAGGAGGGGCACCATGTAAAAAAAAATTAGAAGAAAAAGAGATTACATCTGGCTGAATAAATTCCTAGCATGATTGGAAGAAAGAATTAAGTAAACCGTTACAAATATGAGCCTTACATGGGTCAACATTGAGAGATTATTCCAATCGGCATGTGAGATTCGGTATCATGAATTAGTGGTCTACAAGGTCAGCAAGGAGAGAGTATTAATTATTTGAGATGCAAGCATGGGCAGGGTTGGATTTCTTTCTCATAAATTATATTCATTTAAGGCATCCATATCAAGTACTCTCTCTCTCTCTCTCTTCCCTTCGATGGTAATCAATCCTCAGGTTAATCCATCTACTGATCCACGTAGAAGAAAACATATGAAGGTACTGGTGGTATCCATAGTTTTAGTTCCAGCTATTGTAGGAGCCAAAACTAATCCCGATTGGGTATTATTTCCATGTTATGCTGATATATGGTCGATACTAGGGGTGCTAGTTTAGCCTTGTTGGTCCGAGTCTGCCTTGACCCGTCCTGAGCCCGAATAAGGTATAGGCTGAGATACCTTGGCCCTGAATGCAAATCAAGGCTAGGAATTTTTAGCCCTGAGTCAAGGCAAGGGTTGAAGCTTTGGGTTGAGCCTGGTTTGATCCTGTCTTCTTTCTTCTTTTCTACGGCCTGACCCAGTTTCTGCATTTCCCTTCCCTCTCCTCACGATCAGTGATCAATCAGCGATCAGGGTCAATTAAGGTGAGCCCGCCCCAGACCGGAGGGCGGATTAATGTTGAACATGAACAGTAACAGTTATCCCTGGACCCTGATTACGATACTCCACCTTTACTTACCTAGTTCATTTACGGTCCAACCGGACTGGACCGTCTTATAGGACCGCCAACAGTACCCTTTCCTGCCTACGCGCTAGGACGACGTTTTACTCTCATCGCCGACCTGAGGCAGCGATACGGCGATACCTTCAAAGCAACTTGGAAGTTCTCATGTGTGTTAAAGGAGATTTTGTTTTCTTAGCCGGCCAAATTTGAATTCTCGTTTGACAATTGATAAACAGATAAAGGTTCAAATCGGGAAGAACTGAACATTGTCTTAGCGGATCTCTATTGATGATTTAATGGAAACCACTCTTAGGATCTCTTCGGTTTCATTGCCTACTTCTCCTTTTAGTTCCCCTTTCAATGCGGATTCAAGCTTTCAAGTCAGGGGAAGGAAACCCACTAGAAAATTTTGTGCTATCTCGTCCTCCAATGGTTCTTGTTCCAGTCCGGTTAGTGAATTTTTTTTCCTTTATTCGTTCAATTTCGCTTACCTTCTTTTTGGGAATCTGTACTTTTCCTTTTCTTGATTAATTCCTTGGGACTTTGTCTTTACTCGCGTTTATTTCATCGTAATTTGTTGTAATGATCGAATCTGTTTACAGAGGGGGATAATTGTTGTAGAAGTTGAGCTTTCTAATCTGGTCTTCTACTTGTTGCATGCTTATAACTCTCATTTTCAGCTTCTATTCATCTTCTAATATTAATGCTTTGGTGCCCCTGCGGTTTTGTGATTATAGTTTGTGGGCAATTTGATCAGGTTCAGCTCTCTTTTTGTGAAGTTGGCTTTGAATTAAAATTTTCATTAGTACGTTTTAGCTCAGCCTGCGATGTTGGATTTTCAGTTTGTTCTGAAATGTTATTGATTTTACATGGAAATTGACATACTTGTTATCATTTTAGGAACACTGAAATTTTCTGCATAATACTTCGTCGAATGTTGTCTTTAATTGCTGATTCCTATTTCACTCTAATGATCATTGCTTAGTTGGTAAATCATTGTTAGGAATACTTTGATCTTTATTTGATGAAATTCAGTTCTAAATCTCTAAATACAAGATATGTATGATGTTGCCTTCTGTCCTAACTAGCTAAACATTACGTGACCTAATACCTTGCTAGCTGTAAGTGTGAGAGAGGTGTAGAGGAGAAGAGGTGGAGAAAGAGGATTGAAGTTGCAGAAATTTCAGCTGGCCAGATCTTCCAATCTGACCGTATTCCGAAAGATCCATCCGTTATGTCTTCTCTAGCCCAAAACGGCAAGGCACACCAACTTTGAGCTCAATCGGAGATGAATCGGAGAAAATCCAAGCTCATCTGTGTGTGATTGCTCTCTTCAAACGATGATTGTAAGTTCGGATCCTCCCTATCTCCCTCTCCATCAACGATTTCAGGATGAACTTGGGGAGATCCTTTCTATCTCTCTCTCTCTCTACTCCATAGTCTCTATGAAATAACCTCTACTTACAGAGAGAGGTTAGGGCTTTTAATGACGAAGGAGGAGGAGAGGAGACGATGGAGGAGATGAAAAAATTGCTTTCCCATGAATGGTGGGAAATTCATGCGATATTCGTGGGACTTTCGGAGGGGCGAGGTGGGAGAATTGCATGGGGGCAAGCAACATACATGAGTCTATTTGGGTTTTCTGCAGTTTTCACTCCAGCTTTTCAAACACACCTGGAATTCACTGTTCACTTGTGAAATAGTACCACTTTCCCACCCCGTCAAAACCCTTGCATCTGAAAGGGGCCTAATGGATTAAGCAATCATTCTGATTGTCAGATCTGAAACCAGAATTGAAAACCAGATTCAAAGATTAGATCTTAAAACTAGAAGCACAACCAGCAATACAGTCACTGAAATAAATACAACAATAAAGACCTAGAAATTAGTCACTGAAATTGCAAGGAAATTGCAACAACAAGAACAATAAAGACCCAGAAAAGAGCAACAGGAGAAAATGAATAAATCATCACTGTGAGACAGAAACCTGAAATCTTCATCTAGAAAAACTTGAGGCAAATAAAAATAAATCTTCAATAAGAAGAAATCCACATAGGCAAATAAGAAAAACTTCAACAAGAAGAAATCCACAATAACAAATCTTCACGACGGAAGACATGCAATAATCTCCATGAAGGAAGACATGCAATAATCTCCACAAAGAAAGATATGGAACAATCTCCTCGAACGAAGATACGGGCAACAATCTTCTCTAATGAAGACACGAGCAACAATCTTTTCGAAGGAAGACACTGGCAATAATCTTCTCGAAGGAAGTCACAGGCAATAATCTTCTTGAAGGAAGTCATAGGCAATAAATACTCTTCTCGAAGGAAGACACATGCAATAATCTTCTCAAAGGAAGACACAGGTAATTCGAATGCAATAGACGACAAGCGATAGACAATAATAATCTTCAATGCAATTAATATCTTTAATTAGGTTCATTTTCCAAGGCGCCACCAAGACGCCTGCCGCATAGGGGACTCCTTAACAACTATGATTGACACTAATGCTCTTCATGAAAATCTTTATTAACGTAATGATGAAAATACCCCCAATGAGCAACAAGATACTTCTAATGCACATAATTAAGGCTGCAAAATTTTGATTAGTCCAAAATCTGGGTGTAGGGTATTACAAAAAAGACAGGTTTTAAGCTGTTCAACTGACCCATCTGGGTTATACTTAATTGTGTTGACCTAGCGACACTTCACCAAATCCTTCCTGGAGGAAGGTCAACCAGGACCATGTTTGACGAGACATAAGGGCATTTATTTCGACATTCATTGCCATCTTCCAACCTTGGTGAGATAAAGCCTCAGAGTAAGATGTAGGAATGGTGTGAATAGATAAAGATAGAGCAAAAGTATACAATGATGTGGGAAGATGAGATAAATACGCAAATTTCTCAGTGGGATAAGCAATCATAGATTTCTAAGTGCAAGAACGATTACCTTTTCGGAGAGTAATTGTTAAATCAGTAGGATCCATAGGAGCATAATCAGCTTTTATGGAGGGTGGAGGGGAAGTAGAGCCTGAAAGAATTGGAGCTTTTTGACACCCATGGTAGACTTGCAAGGAAGGATGCACAAAGGGAGAAGAGGTTGATTCAAGAGGAATTAACTTAGGAATGGGGAGATAAGAGTATGTCAGTTGCCAACTCTTTACCCCTAACATAATAATATGGTGTGCTTTCAAAAAGGATGACCTCAGCACTAACAAACGGCTGGTATTTAATGGGAACATAAGATTTTTACCCTTTTTGTGTACGAGAATACCCAAGGAAAATACATTTTATGATGCAGAAAACCACTAAACACTTCCCGGACAAAACATGAACATAACACACACCCCCAAAAACCCAAGAGGGTAAGGAGAACATAGGTAAATCAGGGTACACAAGTGTTATGTGGGAAAAACATCATCCACTTAAAATCTTACACGTGGCAACCTTTATCTTCGGAGCCGACCACAAAATATGTCTTCTGCCCGACTTATACCGCTCGGAGCCATAGTCCTGTTATGATACGGTACCGATCGGGGGTATAGATCTACTCAGTTACGTTTCTTGGTCAGAGGTCAGAGTCCTAAAACAACTATGTCACGGCAGAGGAGTCTTTCTCCTTGTGTGATACGACGCCGACTATCACGGCCCTACGACCACTCATATGATGACACGAGTCACTCTCCCTGTGGACCGACTTGGCTTCCTTGGCTACGGTCTCCCACTCCTGCTCGGAGTCTATGACTTAGGTGTCCCTCAGAGTGACACTTGGCAGTCCTGTTGGCGATCTACTTCCCTGAGTCCTGGTGCCTCCATGCCTCTTTCCAATCTCTATAAGTAGAGGACGATCCCTCAAGGTAATTCACAATCACAATCTCTCCATTCATTCTCGTACGCTCAAACTCTCTCATCGTTCCCCTCTTTTTCTAAACTGGAGGTAGCTTCTTGCTATCTCTTGACTGTTTACATTGGGAATCTGTCTTAGGCATCGGAGCGTACCCGGGGCTTAGTCGCCCAACTCCGTTGTCTCATCCCTGTGATTGCAAGTTGCTTGGATCGCATACCGACGGGCGATTTCCGACCGTAACAGTTTGGCACCCACCGTGGGGCCTTCTTGATTGAGTTTGACAAACAAGCGCACGAAAATCTTAAACCACTTTCGATGGCCCACAGGAGAACTCGTGCCCAGGCTTCACACCAACCATCTGAACCGTCTGTGCAGGTTCAAGTTGATAGCAGCGCAAGTACGCCAGGGACAAAACATACCCCGACATCTGTGCCGACACCAACGGCTACAGCGCCGCAACCACCACCTCAGTATGTGACTCGTCAACAATTCGACGAGCTGAGGCAACAGATTGACCAGTTGGCTCGAGCCTTGAGGGGTGCTCGAGCAAGCAATTCGATCCCCGGAGGAGCAGGAGCAAATCCTCAGCCCGCACCAGCACCGCGAGCGGCCCAGTCCGGGGATCGTCAGCCACCGGTGCCAGCGGCGTCAGTCAGGGTTGCACCTAGTAATCCTCCCTTGGGATCTCATGATCGGAGTAGGGATTCTCATCACCCCGCACGGAGCGTGGCGGGGTCATTCGCTCGGCATCATCCAGCCGACCGTCACCAAGCACAGGCAGCAAATGGAGCACCCCCTCCACCTGAGAGGGACGTGAGGTCCTTCCTCGACGCCCTGCCCCAGCAGAGAGTCAATGTGGAGACCCCGACGACGGTTGCGGCGCCACCTCCGGCCACTCCCCAATCGGAGGTTGAGCAGCAATTGCTGGAATTGACTACACGGCTCCAGCAGGTAGAGCAGAATCGAGTCGCTTCACCGAGGATGGCCTACACAGCCATCACTGCACTTTCTGACGAGATTATGAGGGCTGCCCCTCCTGACAATTTCAAGATGCCAGTCCTGGACTCCTACAACGGGAGTACTGATCCTGAGCAGCATCTAGACGCGTTCGTCTCCACGTCGCTCTTTTACCCGTTCAGTGACGGCCTGATCTGCAGAGCGTTTCCTTCGACGTTCAGAGGCGCCCCTCGCACGTGGTTTAACAACCTGCCTCCGAGAAGCATCACCTCGTTCGAACAACTGTCGAACAAGTTCCTGACGCACTTCCAGGCCAGCCAGGTGCGGAAGAAGACATCCTACCATTTGTCGACGATCAAGCAACAGAAGGACGAGTCCCTACGGGACTTTATCAAGTGCTTGAATGCCGAAGTGTTGGAGATCAAGGATGTCGAGCCTGCAGTGCACATGTCCAGCCTGCAGGCCAGAGTTATTGATGGGCAGCTTTTGTTGGTCCCTTGCCAAAAAGCCCCCGAAGAACTTGGATGACCTGCTGGCCAGATGCGAGAAGTACGCAGCAACAGACAAAACAATCAAGGCGCAAGTGCGGTCAACAATTTGAAGACCGACCAGAAGCCGGCTGACAAAAAGAGGTCCGAGTTGGTTGACCAGATGCCGAACTCTAGCGACCCTAAGAAGCAAAGGTCCGGCAAAGAACAAGTACCCCGGCACCCGTACAAGACCTTCGACTACTACACTTTGCTCACCACTTCGATGACGGAGATCCTAGAGGTAATCAGGAATGATCGGAACCTCCGACCACCACCGAAGGCTCTAGGTGAAGCAAGAAATAAAAACCGTTCCAGATACTGCGCTTCCATCGCAACCACGACCACGACACGGATGAGTGCAAGTACCTCAAGGGGGAAATTGAAGACCTCATCTGGCGGGGATACTACCGTAATTTCGTCAGAGATGCTGGCAGGGGACCAGCACCAGCTCAAAGAGATCGCGAGTTACCCCCTCCGCCTCCGAGGAACCAGTAGCCAAACGACTGCCGAACGGACGCAGGGGAAGACCAAAACGTAGCTCACAGGGACGACAGGGATCCCGAGGGAGGCCCTGCCGCTCCCAGACAGTGGGTCGGTGCCGTTCAGTTTGGTACGACCGGAGAATCATCTGGAACCAAATAGGCCAGAATACCGGTAAAAGAACGGCTCGGAGGCAGACAGCATATCCAGTTCGGGTCCCTCCCGTCCTGGTATAAGACAGAAACCAGGGGCAGAAGTAGGAGGAATAAGTCCCACCCGGCGTCAAAAAGAAGAAGACCCGATCGGCGATCCGTTGGCAGTCCTCAACCCAAGGATCGATAATGAACAGCTATGGGCCTACGTATCCTTGGGGATAGTGACGTCTATGCCATCACAAAGGGGCCCAAAGCCGAGGGAAAGACAGTCCTCACGATCATAGGAGGACCGGCAGGCGGGAATACATCTGGTAGGTCGGCCAAAGCTTACTCACGTTTAGTGGTGAAAACGGAGTGGCTGTCCAAAAAGGCTCGGACTGGAGAAATCATCATCTTCAGCGATGAAGACCTCGTCAACGTGGCAGTCCCCCACGAAGATGCCATTGTTTTCGCGGCCGGGATCAGACACTGCGATGTCGCCAAGTGCTTGGTAGACACAGGGAGCTCGGTAAATATCATATTCTACCACACGTACCAAAAGATGTAGCTAGGAGACGACCAGCTCCAGCCGGTCACCTTTGATCTCATCAACTTTTCTGGGAACCCGATCACGGTGAAAGGAGGCATCCAATTACCAGTGATACTCGGTCAAAAACCCAGGCAACAGAGAGTGATGGTCGAATTTATGGTGGTAGATCGGCCGTCCGCACATAATGTGATCCTTAGTCGCCTATCATTGAACAAGCTCAAGGCATGCATGTCCACCTACTACCTGGTGATGAAGTTCCCGATAGAGAACGGTGTCGGAGAATGCCGAACAGACCAGGTGACATCCAGAAGATGGTACGCCACCGAGCTGAAAAGTAGTCAAAGAGCCCTGAAAGCAACACAGGTGAATATCGTGAATGTCCAAGACATTGACCCACCGAGCAAGGGAAAGCCCGCCGAGGAGTTAAAGCAAATCCCGGTAGTTGACGATCAACCTGAAAAGACGTTTCAGGTCGGCTCCTTGCTACTTGAGGACCAGAGGGAGGAGCTGATGGAATTCCTGAGGCAAAACCTAGATGTGTTTGCATGGTCGGCCTCTGAGATGCCGGGAATCCCCAGAGAAGTGATCGAACAACACCTCGCGGTCGACCCCCAACACCGACCAGTCAGGAAGAATAAGAGGAGTTTCGCGCCCGCCTGACAGTCTGTGATAGATGAGGAAGTCCAGAAGCTGCTAACAGCCGGCTTCATACGGGAGGTAGATTATCCAGATTGGCTGGCGAACGTGGTCATGGTACCCAAAGCAAGCGGGAAGTGGAGGATCTGCATAGATTTTACAGACCTCAACAAGGCCTGTCCAAAAGACAGCTACCCACTGCCGCGCATCGACCAATTAATAGATGCTACAGCCGGACACGAGTAGCTCAGTTTCCTTGATGCGTATTCAGGGTACAATCAGATCAAGATAAGGAAGGCAGACAAGGAGTGCACTTCCTTTGTCACCAACCAGGGGCTCTTCTGCTATACGGTCATGCATTTTGGCCTAAAGAACGCAGGAGCCACCTACCAAAGGTTGGTGAACAAGGTGTTTAAAAATCAGATCGGCCGAAACATGGAAGTGTATGTCGACAACTTCCTAGTAAAGAGCCAGCAAGCCGATCATCATCTAGCCGACCTCGGCGAAGCATTCCAGGTCCTCCGCAGCTACAACATGAAGCTGAATTGCACAAAGTGTGCCTTCGGAGTCTCGTCTGGAAAATTCTTGGGTTTCATTGTCTCGGAGAGGGGAATAGAAGCCAACCCCTCGAAGATCACGACCATCTTGAACATGGCCGCGCCGACCAGATCCAAGCAGGTACAGGAGCTGAACGGTCGCATAGCGGCACTCGGCTGCTTCATGTCAAAGTTGGCCGAGCGATGCCTTCCCTTCTTCAAGACACTGAAAGGAGCCGGGAAGTTTGAATGGACTGACGAGTGCCAGAAAGCCTTCGAGAACCTCAAGGCTTACATGTCATCCCCACCCTGCTGGTGAAGCCCAACCCCGGAGACGAGTTGCAACTCTACCTCGGAGTCTCCGACCACGCAGTAAGTGCCGTACTGCTAAAAGAAGAAGATAGGGTACAGCGGCCGATATACTATGTCAGCAAAGTACTGTTGGACGCAGAAACCAGGTACAAACCCATCGAAAAACTGGCACTCGCCCTGGTGACAGCTGTACGGAAGCTAAGACCGTACTTCCAAGTATACCCTATCTCCGTGCTTACCGACACACCTCTGAAGAAGGTGTTATCAAAGCCGGACATATCCGGTCGGCTAGTAAATTGGACAGTGGAGCTAGGCGAGTTCGAGATAAAGTACATCCCCATAACCGCCATCAACGCCCAGGCACTGGCAAACTTCGTTGTCGAGAGCACCCTACCCGAGGAAGAAGTTGTCGAACCTCCAACAGGGAAAGCTCCTGAACCAACCGAAGCCCCGTGGACACTGCAGGTAGATGAATCCTCCATGGACGGCCGAGCAGGTGCGGAGTAATACTGACGAGCTTGGAAGGCTTCAAAATCCGATCAGCAGTGAGATTTGGATTCCGGGCTACAAACAATGAAGCCGAGTACGAGGCTCTACTGGCCAGCCTCAGACTAGCAAAAAGTCTGGTTATTCGGCGGCTCATAGTCCAGGGGGACTCGCAACTGGTCATCCGACAAGTACAGGGCGACTATGAAGCCAGGCAACCAGAAATGCAGAAGTACCTGGACAAGGTCAACTCGGCCCTCGCAGCCTTCCGGAGTGTCGAACTACAATATGTGTGCCGAGATGAGAACACCGAGGCAGACGAGCTGTCTAGGTTGTCCTTAGAGGACATCGCAGGAATGGACTCTGTCGTATATGTGGAGTTATTGGAGCACGCTAACAGCTTTGCCGAGGAAGTTGCGCCGATCAGAGCCGTCTCTAGCTGTTACGACGACATCTACCGCTACCTCCGAGCAGGTGTACTTCCAGATGACAGGAAAGACGCACGGCGCATCCAAGCCCGGTCCAGGCAGTACACCATTCACAACGATGTACTGTACAGGAGATCCTACACCATGCCATTACTTCGGTGTCTCCGATTGGACGAAGCCGAGCAAGTGATGAAGGAAGTCCACGAAGGAATCTGCGGTCGGCACTAAGGAGGCCGATCATTATTTCAAAAAATCCTTCGGCAAGGCTACCACTGCCGATGATGCATGATGACTGCATCGAGCTGATACGCAAGTGCGACAAGTGCCAGTTCTATGCACCAGTCCCACATGCTCCGGCCGCACCTCTGCAGTCGATCACAAGTCCTCTCCCTTTTTCCATCTGGGGCATGAACATCATGGGGCCCTTCCCCAAGGCAACTTATCAGCGGAAATATGTCATTGTGGCCATTGACTACTTCACAAAGTGGATTGAAGTCGAAGCTATTGCCAGAATTGACGCAGCCAAGGTGGAGCAATTCTTCAGGCACTCCGTCGTGTACAGATTCGGTGTGCCCAAAATCCTTGTGACGGACAATGGCACTCAGTTCGCCAGTGCGACATTTGTGGAGTTCTGTGCGGAGTTTAGGATCGACCATCAGTTTGGGTCGGTCGGCCACCCGCAAACAAGTAGATAGACTGAGGCGACAAATAAAACCATATTGTACGGTCTGAAGAAGATGGTGGTAGACCAAAAGGAAAAGTGGGTCGACATGTTACCGAGCATCGCCTGGTCATACAGAACAACCAGCAGGACACCCACGGGTGAAACTCCCTTCATGCTTGCCTTCGGCAAGGAGGCAGTCGTCCCAGTCGAGGTATTTCATCCCACTTTCCAAGTGCTAAACTTCAACGAGGACACCAACTCGGAAGATCTCCGAACTAACTTAGACAATTTGGAGGATATGCGGGAGTCAGGGGCATTCAGGATGGCTGCATACCAACAGATGACCGCTTGACACTACGACAAGATAATCCAACCAAAGCAGTTCAGGGTCGGAGATCTTGTCCTCAAAAAAGCAGCAGTCTCGGAGCCCACTAATCAAGGAAAGATGGCCCAAAATTGGGAAGGGCCTTACCACGTCCTCAGAACTAGCCGACCAGGATCATACAAGCTGTCAACCCTCGGCGGTGAAGTAATACCGAGGACCAACCTTCGCAAATACTATCATTGAATGGTTGTTAGTCCTACTATTAACTTGTTTTGTTTTCTCAGCTGTTTAGTCGGCCATTCTGTCCAAGACAATATGTTAGTTTTCAATTTTTTAAGTTCAGTGGTCTCAGTTGTACACCGGACCCCCTAGGGGCACCCGCTTAATTTATTTCAATACAAAAAGTACTTTCATTCAGCCCACAGTTAGCAGCACTTGACATAGTCGTTCCTTACGGCACAACCGACCTACCCGCGCCTTTAAGCAGGCCCGAGTAGCACGCCGGCCCTCGGTGACTCTGCCTACTCATATCCTCAAGCAGGTATGAGTAGCACGCAGATGATCATCCGATCTGCCTACCCACTCCTACAAGCAGGTAAGGGTAGCATGCTGATCACAATTGACACTGCCTGCTCACACCCACAAGCAGGTGTGAGCAGCATGCAAGTGCTCAACTATTCTGCCTACCCCGGCCCACAAGCAGGAAAGGGTAGCACGCAGATCATACTTGACACCGCCTGCTCACTCCCACAAGTAGGTACGAGCAGCATGCAGGTGTTCGACCATCCTGCCTATCCCTACCCACAAGCAAGTAAGTGTAGCATGCAGACCATACTCTATACCGCCTACTCACACCCACAAGCAGGTATGAGTCGCATGCGGATGCCCGAGCATAACCTCGAGCAGGACTGATAGGAGCGCATCGCTTCTACACAACCCGCGCTCGGTTACTCAGAAGAACGTCCAAAAATTCCAATGCCTTAGTCATTTTAAGAAAGACTTAAGTGTTCTCGGCCTGCTCAGCCGTCAAGCCGACAATACTTCCGGGGTAGGGGCAATACCAAACAATCAACTCCAAAGACGAACAACACAAAAGGAATAAAATCCAACACAGACAATGAGAGAAATTGAATTTTATTCATAAAAACCCACAAGGGGCAAATGTACAAAGCCCACGGAGGGGCGTAACAATTACAAACCAAAAAAAAAAAAAAAAATTTACAAGATAGGCCCCGCGGGCGGAATACCACTCAAGTAGGCCCATCCTTGGCAGTGGGATCACTGGGGACGTCGCTCGGCATCTGCACGTCCGGAAGCTCGACGATCGGCGTCTGAGGAACTTCATAAGGAGGCAAGTCGTCCTCCTGCACGTCTTCGGCCTCTTCACGTACGGTAGGCTCCACCACTTCCTCCTTAGCAAGGATAGTGAACTCCGAGCAGTCGATGACCACGCCCTTCTCAGCAAGTTGCTCCTTCAGGTAAACAGCTCCCTTCTGGAAGAACCCGCTGGCAGCTTCCTCCAAGTCGTCGGCGTATTGGGACGACGATCGGTAGTCAGCCACGGCCTGGTCTCGGATCTCCGCTTAGAATTCCTCCGCTTTAGCCAGCGCCTCCTTGGCCAGCTTGGCATCGTCTTCGGCCTTCCGCTTGGCGTCCTCAGCCGCTCGCAGTTTCTCCTCGGCCTGGTGCACCCTTCGGTGTTCCTCCAAAAGGGCGTCCTCGGTGGCCTTCAGAGCCTCCCTCAGAGAAGACTTCAACTCCGCCTTTTCGTCCAAATCCAACGACATGCTCGCAGGTTTTTGGCAAAGCTCGGCCACGAAGTTGCTACCCTGCATACCAGAAGAACAGAACAATTAGTAAAAACTCTAACAGACAAGACAAAGTAAGTTAAGAAGACAGACCATCATACCTGGGAGCTGGCGAGGACAATCCTCTTCAACAGTTCGCTCATCCCCAGAGAAGAGGTGAAGGCCACGTCCTTCGGGAGGCGGTTTTCCGTCAGCATGATCCTGGCGACCTTGGTGCTTTTGAACACCGAGTCGGTGTCCTTCAGCCCGAGCTGTGGAGCGAATACCGCCGCCCTCGTCTTCTTCTCAGACTCGACCTTCCCCGGGGGAACAAACTCCCCTTGTGCCTTTGGATCGGCGGCCCCGGTCAGATCGACCACCTTCGTCGCACGGAGGGGCTGGACTTCCTTCATCGCAACCCCCTTTTTATCCTCCTCAGGCCGACCGACCCGGCAACTCTTGGGCCGACCGAGTCTTTTTCTTGGGCGGACCCTCAATCATGGGCCTCTTGCCCTTGGGGTCCTTTGCTGTTACGCGCGTCTTCGGGGTGGCCCAGGCTCGTCTCTCCGATCGGTCGTCCTACCGGCATTGGCGGCCTGCTTGCGGAGGATCCGGGCAATCAGTAGTTCATTGCAACAAAAGAGTCAGGCAAACAGTCAGTATCGACAATAAAGTATCCGATCGGAGTCCAACAGTTCGAAGTCAAACTTACCTAGCAGGCCATGCTCGACCAACTTCATGGGATCCGCCAGGTCGACGTACCAGACTGTCTGGCCCTCCAGTACCTTGCGTTGGGCTCGCCTCTCCTCCGTGGTCAGGAAAGGGACTTTGTTGAACCCTTCCGCGTCGACCACCAGCCACGCGTTGGATAAGGGCAGAGCAGGGCCACCTGCCGGAGGACCCACGAAGAAGAACTTCTCTTTCCACCCGTGGATGGAAGAGGGTTTCTGAGAAATTGCCGGAAGCTTCTTCGCATTCCTCTGGCTGAAGTAGTACCACCCACTCATGGAGCGGGTCTCCCTCAGACTAGAAAATTGGAAGAGAGACTGGAACAAGTTCACGGTCGGAGTTTCTCTTAGGCGGAGGACGAACATGATGAAGGTGTAAATACACCGCCACCCGTTCGGAGTCAGCTGAGAAGGGGCGATGCGATATACCTTCAAGATGTCGACTACGATAGGGTGAAGAGGGAAACGGAGACCATACTTCAAGGCGTGCTCGTACACGCAGACCTCCAAGAGGTTTAAATTGCAGGCCCTCTCCTCGGAGGATGGGAGTCGGATCAAGACATTGGTCATCGACTCCTCCAACTGGTAGGCTCTGCGGATTTGGGTCAACGCCGTCTCGGACACAACCTTGCTCGGCACCCTCCATGCAAGGAGATTGTCGATAGGGGGAATGATAGGACGGCCACTCCTCTGGCGAGGAGCCTGTCGAGCAGAAGTGCCAGCTGGGCGACTACGCTCGGCGGCGTCAGAGCTCAAGTTCCTCTTCAGATGTCGGATCGAAAGTCGAAGGGACGACTTCCAGAGATTTTTGGGCAATGGCCCTTCCACCAGAGTCCGCCGACTCGGTGGTCTCCGACCCAAACTCCCGGCTAACGGAGTCTCGAGCTCTCCTTTTCTTATTGGGAGGCTCAGGGGCGACGGAGAACCCATCCATAGAGTCGGACGACCTCTCCGAAGAAGAGGTCCGGTATTGGGCCATGGTTTCACTCTCTTTCACTCTTCCTAAAGGTCTGACACTATTGGACGAACAGGAACTACCAAGCATGAAATGGAAGAGAAATGGAAAGGAAAGACAAGAGGAGAAGACTTACTATTTGGAAATGGCGGAGGAGATGCACGATTTACTTAAAGACTTGTGGAAACTCCGACCACGCAGTAAAGACTCCGATCTCAGCCCAACCAAATGATCGAATGAAAGTGTTTGGAAAGTATTTATAGGCGTCAAGTTTGAAAATCGGCTTTTCGGATTCCGACCACGTGGCCGAATAGTAGTGGCTAACGTCTGCCGCGCCGGGCACGACGTGCCAGGCTGACGTCAGCCGCAATGATGACAAGATATTTATTTCGCCATTTCTCGAGACGATCGGATTTGATCTCCACCGTTCGATGGAGCCGACCGTTTGCGGTTGTAACGGCTATTTATTGCGCTTCGTCCCGAGGCGCGCCGATTGGTTCGTGGCCGTCGGATGGGCGTGGCGGTTCGGATCGCTTGAAGATCTACGGTTGAGCGGAACGACGGTTCGCAGGTCTGACGCCTCGAATCCCGCGCACCGACTGGTCGTGCGGGTAGTTGATGACAACTGCGATCCACTCACGCGGGAGTTCCAATCGTGGTGGGGAATTCTTGGAGGACGTTGGTACGACCAGTGTTTGCGACTGATCATACTTTCATGGTATCCAAGCGGATCTTGGCATTTTTGTTCGGCATATTTGCACTATCGAATTCCTTGAATCTGACAGCGCAAGGGACATCTATTATGTGGGAAAAACATCATCCACTTAAAATCTTACACGTGACAACCTTTATCTTCGGAGCCGACCACGAAATATGTCTTCTGCCCGACTTATACCGCTTGGAGTCACAGTCCTGTTAGGATACGGTACCGATCGGGGGTATAGATCTACTCGGTTACATTTCTTGGTCGGAAGTCAGAGTCCTAAAACAACTATGTCACGGAAGAGGAGTCCTTCTCCTTGTGTGATACGTCGCTGACTATCACGGCCCTACGACCACTCATATGATGACATGAGTCACTCTCCCTATGGACCGACCTGGCTTCCTTGGCTACGGTCTCCCACTCTTGCTCGGAGTCTATGACTTAGGGGTCCCTCAGAGCGACACTTGGTAGTCCTGTTGGCGATCTACTTCCCTGAATCCTGATGCCTCCATGCCTCTTCCCAATCTTTATAAGTAGAGGACAATCCCTTAAGGTAATTCACAATCACAATCTCTCCATTCATTTTCGTACGCTCAAACTCTCTCATCGTTCCCTTCTTTCTCTAAACTGGAGGTAGCTTCCTACTATCTCTTGACTGTTTACATTGGGAATCTAACTTAGGCATCGGAGCGTACCCGGGGCTTAGTCGCCCAACTCTGTTATCCCTGTGATTGCAGGTTGCTTGGATCGCAGACCGACGGGCGATTTTCGACGGTAACAACAAGATTAATGGGAGATTTATTATCAAGTACCGTAGATGGCATCCGATTAATGGGATAGCACGAGGTCAAAACCACATCCCCCAAAAGATTTTGGGAACATTCATATGAAACAATAAGGATCTGGCAACCTTAAGTAAGTGACATTTTTTTTTTCTTTTAGCAACACCATTCTATTGAGGAGTATAGGAGCAATTAGTTTGATGTAAAATGCCATGGTCTAAACAGAATGATGAAATAGCATTTTGGGTAAATTCCATGGCATTATCGGATTGAAAATATTTTTAGAGGCATCAAATTGATATTTAATCTCATTAAAAAAGGAGTGAAAAACTGATAAAAATTCTGAAAGATCATGCAAAAGATATAACCAATTCAAACGAGAATAATCATCAACAAAGAAAACAATATACTTAAATTCAAATCTACTTTGAATAGGGCAAGGGCCCCAAATGTTTGAATGAACAAGTGAAAATAAAGAAGACACGAGATTCATTACGCAATGGAAAGAATGGACGATGGTGCTTTCCAAGTTCACAAGCTTCACTCTAAAGTTGAGATACAAATTTACATTCTGGATTCATGAATTGAAGTTTGGGTAGAGATAAGTGCCCAAGACGTGAATGCCACTGAAGAGAGGAGAGACCCTTGTAGCAGAAAAACCAGCAGCAATTGAGGAAACTTCATAATCAAGGTAATACATCCCCTTTCTCTTATGCCCTCCACCAATCTTCTTCTTGGTCCGAAGATCTTGAAAGAGACAAGATGAAGGATAAAATGTAACCAAACATTTAAGACATTTGGTGAGTTGACTCACAGATAGAAGGTTTAAGGGTAACTGAGGGATATGCAAAACAGATGGAAGGATACAGAGGGTATAGGTGAGACCACCCCTGAGCCCGTGGCTTGGGTGGTATATCCATTTGCAAGGATAACTTGAGATGAGGAACAAGATTGAATACAAGAAGAAAAATAGCAGCATATGCCTGCTCTGATACCATGTTGCTAATCAAATCAGTAACCAGCAAGAAGAGAGGAGAAGATGAACCGACATAGGAGCAAAGGAGCTTCTCACGGTCTGACTGTCCAACTGCACCGGGAGACTCATTAATTCATTATATAAAGAATGAGGTACAAAGACTAAAATACCCCTAAGACATACAACTATAAAACAGAAATAATGCCCAAAATGCCCCTGGAAACATAAAATAAAATCAACATGAATAGTGTCACCAAATTCCTCATAAATGAGGGCCTAAATAGGCTCAATGAATGACCTAAGAGATTGGTCAAAAATAGCTCTAACGGATCAATTTTTTGTGTTTTCCAGTTGACCCCTTTCCTCATCCGGTCGACCGCAACGTGACCGTGGTAGCAAAATATAGCCATTGAGAGCCATTGGGCAACGACACTTATGTTTTGATCGGCCGTGATAATATTTGGTTGCAGCTGGAAGGATTTTGGGTGCCATCGACCATTAAGTTTTCAGTTGACTGCCTAGATCCGGTGATCAGTATTATCCGGACGATCTGGTTTCTGCGACCAATTGGTATTTTAAGTTGGAACTTGTGATTTTTGTCTAATTTTTTGGACAATTACACCAATACTTTAGAGATTGTCTTAGGTCACTTGGTGGGTTTTTGGTCACCACCTAGGGTCACCACTTAGGTCATACTAATGTATGAAATGCATAAATGCAATGCTTTACATCATGTGTGCAAATGTACTAGCCTAGGTCTATTATACAAGAATGATTACATAATCTTCATAGTCATTCTTCAAGCTTGGACATTCTTGGTCTTGGATTCCTTGACTTGTCTTGAGGTTTAGTCAGTTTGTTGATTTGGTTTGAGTTTGATCAAGTCTTTGACTTGAACTTTTCTTGGCTTGATCCTCAACTCTTTGGCTTGAGATGAGTTTGTGCTAATTCATTATATCTTCAAGTGTTTGTTATCATCAAAACCAAACTAAGGATGTAGGTGTGTCCCAACAACCCCTAGGGTGCTTTCCAACAATGTCTCTCTCCACGTATCAGTGGGACCACCAGTAAGCTGTGCAAGTAATTCCTTGACTGCCTTAACATACTGAGTTGTTGTGGGTCCAGTACTTAATAAATTTAGTCCGTCCCCCTTGGGCCATGCTAACTTGTGGCCCACCTGATGTCTGGGGAAAAAAAAAACCCATACATGCTGCTTTAATCATCCTTCTGAGAAGTTGATTGTTTTACTTTCTCTTTCCCCCTCCCCCCTGCCCTCTCCCTGATCTTCTTCTGAAGTACTTTAAAGGGTCTGCAGCTTAAGATCCTGCAATAATTCCACTTGTTTCAGCAATAATTGTCTGCTGTCTTGTGCATAAATAATTTTTAATACATTGATTACTGGTCATGTAGACCGGCTTCTAAATGCTCAACACGAGTGGGAATTACCATTGCAACTTCTGTATTGTGAAGTCATGGTCAGCACATACAATGGGGAAGTATATCCCCACAACATCCTACTATTGTGAGGTTGTAATGGAACATTTGAAGTTCCAGAAGGAAGCAAAGAATATTCGAAATTCTGGAGGGAAGTAATTCCTTTGTGCTTAAACTGGCTTCACCGGCTTGTACCTTTTTATTTAAGTAGATCGAGATTGTTCCTTTTAATTCAAGTAGATCTTGGGCAGTTTTCCCCTGGTAATAACTAAACAGAACTGGGGAACATTGGTGGTTTACATGCTCTTTTACCATTTAATTACTGCTGTTTTATGTGGTCAAACTATTCTTGCTGCATCAATTATGAGGTTCAAGCTTATTGAGGTGTTATGATTGTCTATCTACATGTCAGGTTTGCTGGCTGTGATAGTGCTCAGGTACTCTTTGGCATAACTGTTAATTTCATATCTTATGCTTTCCCTATGTTTAGGTTGGGCCAAATTCAGTAGCAGATGCCCATAAAAAGCGAAGCAGTCTCGAATCTCTGTTTTGCTATGATAAGCCTATACCTGAGGAGATAATTGAGAAGCCAATTGGTTTGGCCTTGGCTGAAAGAAGAATTGGGGAGAATCCCCGTTGCCCTGACTGTCAAGCCAAAGGTGCAGTTCTTTGCACCACCTGCTCTGGTTCGGGTTTGTATGTCGATTCTATATTGGAAAGCCAGGGAATCATTGTCAAAGTTCGATGCCTAGGTAATAATCTCCCTTTCTCTCGAGCCCTTTTACAAATAGAAACTCTGATTCTTATCTTCCGTTTATGGAAAATAAGTGGGGATCCTTAAATGACTTCTATTTAAATAACTAACTTTTCGGAGCATCTTACACTGTTTGGTTTGAAAACATGCATTGGGAATAACATGAAAGTCCAAAGGGCCAAAATGAAGTGTAGCGTGTTCAATAAATCAGCAGGAGTTACAGGTGGGATCAGAAGATTTCATCTTCTAATTTTGGTAACACAGCCACAAGGCAGTTCTTATGAGATGATTTTTGGCCAGAGGATGGAAAGAGACAGCATCACTTGCTTCCACACCCCCCAACCCCCACCGCACACAAAAAAAAAAAAGAAGAAAGAAAAGCCCTGTCATGTATCTGATTGATGAAATGCCCCAAAATGTAATATAAATTACATAAAATGCTGATAATGACACCTACTGTTGGTGAAGAAATATCAATATCATCTTACTGACAAACTCACCCTTTCTAAATTTTCCGTATTTTATATAGGTTGCGGAGGCACGGGAAACACCATGTGTTCAGAATGTGGGGGCCGAGGTCATCTTTGAGCTAAATGACTGGGTTTCCAATATATTTGAGCAATTTTGGGTAGTAGATGCAAACCTCTGATGAGGTCTGCATATACCTTGCCGTTATGTAATTTGTCTCTGATTCCAAGCTCTGATAAGTATGTACAAGGGCTCTCAGAAAATTGATTTGTCTATTTGAAATTCAGCATTAAAAAAAGAAAAATGTATCACAGCTTCAATGCCTGTACATTTTTTTGGGTTTGCTAATATATATAGTTGGTAGGAATGCAAGAATGTCAGCAGATGACTCTGACCAAAAATGATGCAGGGTTTGAAATGTGTTAAGTAGGGATTCATGCTAATCTCCATCCAATCAGATCCAGATTAAGGCGCACCATCATGAACTAGGACCAACAACATTTCCTGTATTTATTACGTTTCATATTACTAGGCCGTTCTGGAGGAGCAATCCGAGGAAGTACAATAGTGCATTATCTGACCCATGGTGTGCCTTCTGCGTACATTAGAATCTCGATAGAGCCTTAGGCCCGTTTGATTCTCTCTCTGAGAGCAATTTGAGGGTTGAATATTGTTTGGTAAATTTCATTTGATTCTAAGCTCCCTGAGAGTGAACTGGATTCCATTTGACTCCGGAATCCCAAATTTGAGAGATAAAAAAATTAGCTCTCGTTGCTCCAGAGCAAATGAAAATAGAACTAAAAAAGGGAGTCAGGCCAAAACAAATGCTTGATCGCAGCCACCACCACTACCAGCCACCACCGCCACCACTACCACCCAACCACCACCCACCACCCATCGCTGTTGTTGATGCTGAAAACTGGTCTAGCTGACTTGTATGCTTTGCTGGACAAGTTGTCCATGGTATGAACGAGTTGTAGGTGTTGTAGACGAGTTGACCACAATGTAAACCGACTTCTTGTAATTCAAGCTGATTTGTTGGAATGAACCTGAGAAAGATAGGAAAATTCAGAGGGAGGACTGGGTAATCCGGTGGTTACTCCAATGGTTAAGTTAGTTCATAGGTCAATTTGTATGAAGTATTTAAAAGGAAAAAATACTTCTTAAAAGAGGGGTAAGGTTTGAGTCTAGAGAGTGAAAATTTGGATGTCAGAGTATCCGTCCTTATCTTTGAGCTTTGGTGTATATATAAGAACTTGGAGCAATTTGCTGAAGTGGTCTGAAATACCCAGATTGTGGAGACAGGAACTGTCTAGATTATGGTTCATCGTTGGATAAGGATCCAACGACCAGGATGATGGCGGTTATCAGCGTCATGGTGCACCAATTCAAGAATGTAGTCACCAACTAGGAAGTGGTTTCCTACCAGAATAAGAAACCACCAACTCTGATGTGCTCGCGACACGTGTAAGACACATGTCCCATTACGGATGCCCTTGATTCTCGAGACAAGTGTCACTTCATTATTGGTTGACAGAATATGGTATCAACAACCACCACAACAACCACCACCCACCACCACCACCACTACCTCTCGATCTGGAATCAATTCCAGATTCATTTTTATCAAACGGGATTCTACTTTCCTTAAGTTCTGGAATCAAACCTAGAGTAGTAATATCAAACAGCATTCTGCTTTCAAAAACTGAGTCCAGACCAAAAGTAATAAAGTGACTCCAGAGCAACAACAACGAATCAGGAGCAGGAGTATTATGAAACGGGGCCTAAGCCTACAAGTTGACTGGTCTTGTTTCTTCCAAAATAAATGGCCTTAAATTGTTGTATTATTTTTGGGTGGGGATCCGGTGGCTGTGGAGCACCAGAAGGGGTTCATATCATAGTTCCAAATTTCTGTCGAAATGTTTCAGATTTTTTTACCAAACCGAAATGAAACTATAGGTCGAAACTCATATTTCGGATACCGAAATTTCGGTTTCGACCGAAAGAGGCTAATTTGGACCAAATTTTGGTGAAATTTGAATTTCTTCCAAAATATCTTAATTTCTTCCAATCTTCACCTAATTTCAGCAAAATTTGATTTTCTTCCAAATTTATTTGTTTCTTCCATTCTTCTTCTCATCTTCTACCATTTCCGACACTCTACGGTGTATTGAACTTCGTTTCACGAAGACTTTGAAGATTTGAAGCAAAAAAGTAACCATTCTTTCCTAAACTATTTTTTCTTAAAAATTTGTATGTAAAGTTTATAAATAGGATGCATATGTGATGGAATGAGAGAACCTTTATTGGCAACAACAATGGCTTCAGACTCAGGGAATAGATGTGCCATGAAACTCGTCATGGATTTGAGTAGACTTCCTTATTCTATGTATTTGATAATTAAAAAATATTTTGAAATGTTGTAATTATAATATAAGTTAGATAATATTATTTTGTTACTTTGTTTCTAA
The DNA here is from genome assembly GCA_028583415.1 of Protea cynaroides. Lineage (NCBI taxonomy): Eukaryota > Viridiplantae > Streptophyta > Magnoliopsida > Proteales > Proteaceae > Protea > Protea cynaroides. The sequence goes on along the minus strand of CM053266.1, from coordinate 73,691,771 downwards.
TTTATTACTCTTCTGATTAATTGCGTACGTTAGCATGCTATGTTGTAGACATAAAAATACCATTTCTGATTTTTTTTTTTTTTTTGTGCAAATGATATAATGTATACATCAAAAAGGTTAAAATTGCATTACAGGAAAAAAAAATTGGGCTAGGTTAAAATTGCATTACAGGAAAAAAAAAATTATATATATATATATATATATATATATTATTATTATTATTATTTTGCCACCTAAACCAAATTCAAAATCTGAGTTTTTTTAATCTGGTTTCGTTGAAATTTCGGTCGTTTGGCCTAGCCAAAACTAATCAGGATACTGAAATTTGAATCCTTAGTTCATATAACCATTGGTGAATTTCCATGTATCTGTTTATGGATTTCAAATTTGTTGAAATGATCAATTCTGTCTGAGCATAATATACATTGGTCCAATATGGTTGGGATAGGTGCCTCAAATGAAACAGTTTGATCAAGGGATCTATGCATGAAGAATACCATCACGTAACGCCATCGCCTCCCCTAAGAAGCTGAAAGAGAGCTCACATGGCGCTGAAACCGTGAAGGTTGGAGTGCCGAGGTAGTTTTTCCTTTTGAGTGGAAGGAGAGAAACAGCAGTCCCCGTTTAGCTTCATGATACCACATGGAGGGGAAGACCCGTGTTAATGGAGATTAGGGCAATGTGCTGTAACTGGGATCTGATGAGCTTTAACCAGGAGAGATACAAGGGCTTGAGAATCATGAAACTCCCGAAACGAGGTTAAGGTCCTAGCAACAACATCCTGCAGTGGTACAAAATCCCTCCCAAACACAAGGTCATTTCGAGTACACCACAAGTACCAGCAGCAGATGAAGGCATAAAAGCTTACTATCTCTTTTCTTTGATGTTTGCTTAGAATCGGCAAGGATTACCAACTGTCAATCCAAGAGTTTAGACAAGGATTTTCAAAGGACGAAACGCCAGTGGATTCTAGTAAACTCACGTCCGAGAAGAATGTGATTAGGGGTCTCCCCTCCATAGGGAAACCACATCCTACATTGTAACACCTCAGCCCAGCTAGGATGTTAGACTTAACTACTTTTCTCTTGCTTTCACAAGTGGGGCAAGCTCTATGGGTTAAGAAGGGATAATTTGGTAATTTACCAATAAGATAACTAAAGGTGAATTATTTTATAATATGTTGATGAGTGATATTGAATGTGCATGGTGTAGTAAAATATAGAATAAATTAGGTTCGCTACTATGTAAGAAGGTGTCTTTGTGATGGGCTAAGTTGTATTGAATATTTTATATTTTATACTTAATGGTGTAGAGCATGTAAGAATATAAGTATTTTTATTTGCAAAAAAATTGATAATGACCAACTTGTAGGTTTTTGGTTCACTTTAGAACCTAAGTGCTAAGATGCTAGGAGGTCCAAGATTCATGTAAAATCCGTATTGAATTAACCGGTCTTACCACCTTGTACCAGGTCTACCTATCATGGTCGAGCCAAGTGGACCAAGTGCGTGAAGAAATCACAAGACCAGGTATGAGTCTAACCCAAAAACAGTAAATGTGAGGGTAGGGTCGCATGCCTAAACAGGTAGAGTCGACCCCACCTCAACAGAAGTCCAACCCATGACTTTCTAGTTATAGGGTCGCATGACTAGAAAAACGTAGGGTCGACGGATTCTCTGACCCTACGTTCGACCCTACGATGACAGACAGAAATTGGAAATTATGAAACTTTTCTAATTCCAAGGGGATCTTTCCTAACTCATTGGGACTTATTATGGAGGGTTTTCCTCTATAAATAGGACGTCCCTTAGCCTCTTTCACTCCTTTACAATCCTAATTGAAAGTGAGAGAAAGAGAAACAGAAGGAAGAGAAGAAGAGAGGGAACTTGAAGAAAAGACTAAGGAAGAGGAGAAAGTTCAAAGAAACCTCTGAATAAAGGTATGAACCTAATTCCTTACCTGAATAAGAGATCCTAGAATAGTTATGAAGAACATAGGATTAGGAGAAACCCAAATCATCCATCCATGGATAAGTTTCAAGAGATTCCATGGAGGAAATCATTATGGACTATGAATAGTGTATAACTTGTAGTTTTGAGCCATTAAACAATCATAGAATGGACCATGAAAGTAAGCTAAAGAATCCAAACATGAAAGAATGAACTTTAGAATGAAAGGTCAACTCAGAATACGTGTGGTCGCACGTAGGGTCGAATGATATCCGACCCTACGAGACCACAGGATCGACCACATGCCCTCGGGAAGTCCCAGGGAGGGTGTGGTCGCACGTAGGGTCGATTGGTATCCGACCCCACGTCCGACCCTACACCTTAGGGTCACAGAAAACTGCTACCCTAGGTGCTACCCTACCTGCGACTCTACGATTTCAGTTAATCTAAAATTATTGGAATTAATTCTAATTAAAATCTATCGACTTGTTAGGCCTTTCCACTGATTTAAAAGTGATTCATAAAGCTTGAACGATGATCTACACTCAATCGAAGTTGAGGGAACAAGACCTAAACTAATTGGCTAATAATAAACTGTTTTCGTTTATTGAGTCCATTACCATATATGATTCTATGATTGTATGATTGTAATGTGCATATCACATGTCATCTACTATTCCTGTTATTACTGTTCATGCATATTTAATTTCGTTTATTATAACATGATGATGATGATGATGCTAGATAGGCATGTGAATGTATGTGTGTGGTTAGTGTGCTTGATGGGAGTAGAGCATCAGGGGGAGGACGTGACACTGTGGTTCAACCTGGTCACCAGACTCTAGCTCTATCTCTACTCAAGTCTTGTCCACTAGCATCGTCATATCGCCATTACCTTAGCAGAACTATTATGTCGTAGGGCATCAGGGGAGGTGGTCTCGGACCGTGTAGTCTCTTACTCTGTCGGGGGGCCTTAGCTCTATTTCTATGGACATATTGAGGGATGCTGGGATGAGGCCTTGGATATACACTGTTTGACATTAGGATTGGTTAGTTGCGAGCCCAGTTTGCAAGCCCTCGCCAGTTATGGGTAGAGCATCAGGGGAAGTGTGATGCGGTGCGATCCTAAGCACTTTAGCTCTATCTCTATTCCATGGTGGGTGCATGTGGGGGCAACAATGGTGTTTGATCCATTGGGCGGTTCCACACATTCGTGTATAGAGGTGTGGCGGCCACCTATCCTTTCTATAGCACATTACAAACTTATGAACCAGACCAAAGATATGAATTGAATGCATGCATATGTTTGTTGCATTGTTTTGTTTGCTCACTGTGTCGTGATGTGTGCTCACCCTTTCGACGTCGAATGTTTTTAGTTGATGATACAGGTACGATTGTAGAAGATTATATCAATGCTCCTATGTACGGACATGCTGCGGCGATGGACGCTGAAGTTATGATAGAGTCGCATGATTCGTCATGTGAATGCAACTCATGTGTTTTTGATTAAATTTGTTTCGATTATACAGAAAATATAATTGATTATTTTATTTACTTATGTCTTAGTCAATGAAAGATAATTGGATATTTTATTTATGTTATCATTCATAGATTCTCAGTTCATTTAATATATAAGACTTCCACTATCGTGTATTTATTCTGATTTTAATTGTGGATGTGTATGGTTTAAGCAAACGGACACAACCTATTTGAGATCCTGGTTGAACCGTTGGTTTATTGCGGTTCATCACACCATTCTGAATAGTACGGAATTAGGGTATAACAACTTGGTATCAGAGCTCTCAGGCCCTGTCTATTAAACCAGTATACTTTCACAAAAGTTCGTGAACTGAGTTAGGATAAAATTTAAAAGCTTTAATAAGAACACACTGTAAGCACCTGTGTTGTTTGAGACAAAATTTAGAAAGAGAATAATGCATATATAAAAGGAGAAACATGTTTCATATACATCAAATAAAAAACACATTTATACATATCCAAAGCAGAGTACAGTCCACAACCCGGACAGTTACTCTATAGTACAAAGAAGGATAAAAAGAAAATATACATCAGGAAGCTGGAGGTGCTGGAGGAGGAGGTGCCTCGCGATATCTGTCGTAGTCCTCAACATACACTCTAGTCAACCAGGCTACCTGTGTCACACCCCAATTCTACACTGTTCATAATGGTGTGATGAACCGCTAATAACCAACGGTTCAATCAGGATCTCGAATAGGCTGTGTCCGTTTAGTTTAAACCATACACTTCCACAATCATAATCAGAGTAAATACACAATAGCGGAAGTCTTAATATTAAATGAACTGAAAATCTAAATGTGATAATCATAAATAAAATATCCAATTATCTTGTATTGACTGAGACATAAGTAAATAAAATAAAATATCAAATTACATTTTCCTCAATAATTTAAATAAAAATCTAATCGAAAACGCATGAATTGCACTCGCATGACGAGTCATGTGTCTCAACTGTATCTTCTACGTCCATCGCCACAACATGTCCGTATGCAGGAGCACTCATATAATCATCCACAGTCATACCTGCATCATCAACTAAAATATTTGAATTCGAAAAAGGTGAGCACACATCACGGCTCAGTGAACAAACAAAACAATACAACAAACATATGCATGCATTCAATTCATAACTGTGGTCTGATATATAAGTTTGCAATGTGCTATAGAAAGGTTTGGAGGCCGCCTCACCTCTATACACGAGTGTGTGGAGCCGCCCAATGAATACCGGCATTGCCATCCCACATGCACCCACCATGGACAAGTATACACCCAATGAAAATGACATTACTGTACCGGCTGCCCATACCAACACATAAGCCCCTATTGGTTAGGGCTTGCAAACTGTGTTCGCAACTAACCAATCCTAATGTCAAACAATGTATCCAAGGCCTCACCCCAGCATCCCTCAATACACCCGTAGAGATAGAGCTAGGGTCTGGTGACCAGGACACACCACAATGTCACGTCCCCCCCTGATGCCCTACGATGTAATAGTTCTGCTAAGGTAATGGCGATACGACGATGTTAGTGGATAAGACTTGAGTAGAGATAGAGCTAGAGTCTGGTGACCAGGACACACCTCGATATCACGTCCTCCCCCTGATGCCCTACTCACATCAAATAGACTAATCATACACAAACATTCACATGTCTATTCCTAACAGCACCATCATCATCATGTTATAAACATACGAAATTAAATATGCATGGCAGGAATAGAAGATGACATGCTGAATGCACATTACAATCATAAAATCATAAAATCATACATGACATTGGACTCAATAAACGAAAACAGTTTATTATTAGCCAATTAGTTTAGGTCTTGTTCCCTCACCTTTGCTTGAGTGTAGATCCCCTTTCAAGCTTTAAGAATCACCTTTATATCACTAGGAAAACCTAACAAGTCGATAGATTTTAATTAGAATTAATTCCAGCAGTTTTAAGCTTGCTGTAAAGCTAGGGTCGCGTATCTGAGACCCCAGGGTATAGGGTCGGTAATAGGGTCGGTTACCCATTGACCCTATGTGAAACCATAGGCCCCCTGGACTTCCCGAGAGCATGGGGTCGATCCTATAGTCTTGTAGGTCCATACTAAGAATGTTCTATGGCTCATAGTTATGTTTTTACACACTTACCATCGCCTATGATGATTACCCTCATGGACTCCTTCAAAACTGATCCATGGGTAGATGATTTGGGTTTCTCCCAACCCTAACTTCTTCATAAACTATTCTTAGGGTCTTACATAGTTCATGGAGAATGTATTCATACCTTAGGGTTGCTGAGATTCAGAGAATTCTCTGAATTCCTTCTCTTTAGTTGTCTTCTCAAATTCTCCTTCTCTTCTTCTTCTCCTCCTTCTCTTCTCTTTCTCTCACTATCAATTAGGGTTTCAAAAGGAGTAAAAGAGGCTAAGGGACGTCCTATTTATAGAGAAAAACCTCCCAAAATCCGTCCCAACGAGTTTAGGAAAGGTTCCCTTTGAATTAGGAAAGTTTTCTAATTTTCGATTTCTATCAGTCTTCCTTGCTAGGGTCGCAGAATCCGTCGACCCTAGGGTCTCAAGTCATCCGACCCTAGGACCTGAAAATCATGGGTTGGATTCTGTTGAGGTGGGGATCGACCCTACCTGTTTAGGCATGCGACCCTACCCTCCATTTTACTACTTTTGGGTCAATTTCATACCTGGTCTTGTGATTTCCTTCACGCACTTGGTCCATGTGGCTCGACCATGATAGGTAGACCTAGTACAAAGTGGTAAGACCGGTTAATTTGGTACGGGTCTTACAACCTGAGTCTGGGTCGTCTGGAGACTAGCTGTCAACTCAGCCATCCGCTAATCGGACGCATGCTGAGCCTCTAAAAGCTCGCCTACTCTCCCATCAGTAGCACGCTGAGCCTCTCTAATCTCGCGCAGTAACCCCATCATATCATCAGAGGGTGGGCGTGAAGGACCAGCCATGTGTGAAGGAGTCCGAGATGGACCAGCTCCAGTAGAATGTAGAGGTGATGGAGGAGGTATGGCATCTACATCCATGAACATACGATCATCATCCTCGGCATCACCCCCAGGGACCCCTGCTCCTGCTGCTGCTGCTACCGCCGCGGTATTTGCTACCTCTACTCGAGTACGAGGACGCACCAGAGCGTTCCTCTCATCATCACTGACCTGAGCATCCCATTAACCCATCTTACAAATGGCCTCCCAGTCAAGATCCGATGAAAAGGTCTTTTCTTGAATCCACTCATCCACTAAATCAACGCCTAGGCAGGTGAGCAATGTGGTGATCAGACGTCCGTAGGGTAGGTTGCCCAACTGACCAGGCAGCATAGCACGGATCATCGTCCGGATAATGATATAAGGAAGGCAGACAGGCTGCCTGATGCAGATACAGTAGAAGACATACTGAGTCAACTGGGAGATCCTCTCATAATGTCTACTCTGGGGTATCAGGTTGTGCTGGATAATTTTACAGTACACTCGGGGCTCTAGACGTAGGTTGACCGCTTTCATCTCCCAACGATCATCTCTAAGGAGCTGACTATCAATCTCAGCACGCATCGCCAAGGATAGGAACTGGGGTTCCTTAGTAGCATTGTACACCAAAGGGCCGTCATTTGATATGCCCAAAAGATCAGCCAACTGCTGACAGTCAAATGAAACCTCTACCCCTTTGACATAGCTCGTGATCCTGAGCTCCCTACCTCTCTCTGTGTCATTGCGATCCCCCACTACCTGGAGATTGTAATAGAACTGTCTCACCAGATCAGGATGGGTACAAGCCTCATAGGTGATCATAGAAAGCCAGCCCATGTCACCAAAAGCACCCTCCACGTTGAACAAGGCTTGACTAGCCAAGTTCTCACAGCGACCCCCCTTTACTTTCTTACGCTCATAGCGAGCATATTGAGCTTCGGCCTCGTTGGAGCGGAAACAAACTGGGTCATGAGCCCTAGGCACCTTGGTACGAGCCATACTATCTATCAAGACATAGAAAAACAAACAAGATATTAGTAATGGTGAAAAACTCAATTTTGGCATTATAATGGCATGATTTGGTCCAAAGCTTCACTTTTCACCCAAACAACTGGGCAGTTGGAATTACATAGGTTCCAAACCATCCTGCAAAGCTCATACAGTTGGAAATTTAATCTAGAAAGATCGAATTTAAAGAAATTTTAATAAATTCAAAAAATCTCAAAAATTAGGTCAAAAATGGAAAAATTTAAGTTTCTCGATAACCAACCGATGAAACTCGAATATTTTTTAGGGCTTTTTTCCATTGGGTGACCAATAGCAAAAGCCCCCAATAAAAATTAAATTTTTACGATTCTAAAAAATTTAATTTCAAGAAAACGATGTAAATGGACAAAAACCTAGTTTATAAAGCTTAAAAATGGGAAACAGTAGAGAGCATATCTGAAGAGAAGGAGCAGAAGTCGCAAACGGAAGGAAAGATCACCAAACACTAGGGGTAGATACTGTAGCAACTCAGGGAAATGGGTTGAGTTGGAAGAAAGGAGAAAGAATGGGAAATGAATCCAAAATTGAGTTTTAAAAACCTAATTTTGGATCGTAGGGTCGCAGTATTCGACCAAAATGTGCGACCCTACGTCAGACCCTACCATTGACCCTAGGCTCTCGGTGATTTGACAGACACCATGGGTCGGACATAGGGTCGGACATATATCGACTCTACGATCGACCCTAGGCTCTCGGTAAGCTGACAGTGTTTCTTAGGGTCGCATACCCTAGGGTCTCATAAGGACCGACCCTACCATCGACCCTACGATGGAAAATACAGTATTTTGACAGAATGATTAGAAAAAATTTGAAATTTATATTGATTAGTTGGACTTTTACTTGAGAACAACTTATGTTGATTGCCTCACATGTGCTATGATTGTTTTCAGATATTACCACCACCAAAACAGGAAATGGCTGGGCGAAGAGTGACCAGACGAGGCTGTAACCCAATTCCACTACCACCACCTGTGGAGGAAGACAGTCGTGTAAATCATGAAGCACAAAAGAATCCAAATATGGCACCACCAATAGCTGGTGGCCAGGCAAATCCTACAAACTTGCCAGCCCGACCTACAGATTTGGCACAACAGCTGCAGCAAATACAGCAGGTGCAAGTCAATATGCAAGCTGCTATAGGGATGGCTTTTCCATCTGCCCATATGACACCTATGCCAGTAGGGCAGGCTAGCACAGTACCGGGGGGAAGCAACACGGTACCCCACGCCCCTCAAACACCAGTCATGCAGGCTCAAGTGCAGAATCTTGAGGTAGCTCAAGGTAGTTACCAGTACCAACCAACTATATATGGGGCCTATGCTCCGTATCAGCTGGACCACTCCCGACTGATCGAGCATTTTCTAAAGATGAAGCCCAAAGAATATAATGGTAAGCCAGCAGATCCTTTGTGGCCCGCACAATGGATTGATGAAATGGAAAGAAATTTTACGATGATGACAGTAAATGAGGAGGAGAAAGTGTTGTGTGCAACCTTCATGCTGAAAGGCGATGCACACCACTGGTGGAAGTCCACACGGACTTATCTGTTAACAAAACACACCCAATTGACCTGGGTTATATATAAAGAGGCATTCCTTGAGAAGTATTTTCCTAAAAGTTTTAGAGATTCTATGGAAAGAGAGTTCCTGAGTTTATATATCAGGGCCAGATGACTGTGGATGCATACCAACAGCGTTATGAGGAGCTATTTTTCTTTGCACCTGCCAGCATGTAGGAAGAAAACACAAAGACTCGAAGGTTCGTCATGGGACTTAGAGGAAGCATCCGTGAGCATGTTCTGGGACTGGAGAAGAAAGTCTACAATGAAGCAGTACAAATTGCTCGAGTAATAGAGTTGAGCCCGAAAGAGAGCTATTTTGCTAAAAACAGGGGTATTAAAAGGCCAAATGGGAATTCTTATAATGGAGGGAATACAAGGACATTCAAACCCTTCTGTACTCAAGGCTTTAATGCTGCAGCCAAGACTACTTCAGCAGCTCAATCGCAACAAAAGCAAAACAATAAAGGAGTAAAATGCTTTAACTGCAACCAAGTAGGAAGGTTTATGCTGTTACATCTGAGGATGTTGTCGCATCTCCTGATGTGGTCATAGGTATGACTTGAACCTTTCATTTTGTGTTACAATGTGTGAGCATGTAGACTAAATTAAAACAAATTACAGGTATCATACCTATTAATGGCATACCCATTAGAGTACTCTTTGATTCTGAAGCTACTCATTATTTTATATCTGTGTCATTTGAAAAGAAACTGAATCTACCCCTCAGATCATTAGACTACAAACTACTTGTACGATCGTCGATGGGATTAGAAGTGGAATTAGAAAAATGTTATAGACCATGTCCAGTTCTTATTGACGAGAAGACTTTGGATGCAACCTTGATTCAACTTGAGATGGTAGACTTTGACGTCATCTTGGGAATGGACTGGTTAGCTCGGCATTCTGCAAACCTATTATGTGCAGAAAAGAAGCTGACATTTAAAGACAAGGAAGGAGTAGAGTTTAGTTTTACGGGAACCAAACTTCCCCATAAACGAAAACTCATCCTCTCTGCATTAAAGGCTAGGAAATGCCTCGAGAAAGAAGGAGTTGGGTATCTAGTATCAGTGGTCGACCACACCAAGGAAGCACCACAAATGGAGAATATTGATGTTGTGCGTGACTTTTCATATGTATTTTCTGAAGAACTACCAGGACTACCACCCGATTGAGCGACAGAGTTCGTTATAGATCTGATACCTGGAGCCGTACCAGTATCTAAAGCACCCTATAGAATGGCTCCTACTGAATTAAAGGAATTAAAAGCACAGTTACAGGAATTACTGGACAAAGGTTATATCAGACCTAGCATATCACCATGGGGAGCGCCAGTATTGTTTATAAAGAAGAAGGACGATAGTGTTCGACTGTGTATAGACTATCGGAAACTGAATAAGCTGACAATCAAGAATCAGTACTCATTGCCTCGGATCGATGACTTGTTCGATCAGTTGCAAGGTGCCAAGGTGTTCTCCAAGATCGATCTTCGGTCAAGATACTATCAGTTGAAGATTAAGGACGGTGATATTCCAAAGACAGCATTCAGAACAAGATATGGACATTATGAATTTTTAGTCATGTCTTTTGGATTGACTAATGCACCCGCAACCTTTATGGAACTCATGAATCGGGTATTCCATGATATGTTGGATACGTCGATCATTGTATTTATTGATGATATATTGGTCTACTCCAAGGACAAGGAAACTTATGTCATGAATTTAAGATCCGCTCTGCAGCGATTAAGAAAAGATAAGTTTTACGCCAAATTTACAAAGTGTGAGTTTTGGTTAAATGAGGTTGCTTTCTTAGGCCATGTTGTATCCGTTGAAGGAATTAAAGTGGATCCTAGCAAGATTGAAGCCATTGTGAAGTGGGAAGCACCGAAGAGCGTTACAGAAATTAGAAGTTTCCTAGGTCTAGCTGGGTATTATCGACGATTCGTGGAAGACTATTCCAGAATTGCCGTACCTCTCACCAGTTTGACTAAGAAAGGAAAAAAGTTTGTTTGGACTGATAAATGTGAGAAAAATTTCCAAACATTGAAGGCTAGATTGATATCTACTCTGATCTTGACTATTCCTATTCCAGGATAGCCATTTATCTTGTACACTAATGCGTCGAGATTGGGTTTAAGATGTGTACTTATGCAAGGAGAACAAGTAATTACATATGCTTCAAGACAACTAAAGACACATGAGAAGAACTATCCCACTCATGACTTGGAATTCGCAGCACTAGTACATGCTGTCAAGATATGGAGACATTACTTGTATGGAGAGAAATTTCAGATTAAATCTGATCATAAGAGTCTCACTTATCTTTTTAATCAGAAGGAATTGAACATGAGACAAAGAAGATGACTGAAATTATTGAAGGATTATGATTGTGATATCCAATATCATCCAGGAAAGGTTAATGTAGTTGCTGATGCGTTAAGCAGAAAAACAATGATAAAATCTCAAGGAGAAGTTAACACGACTGCAGCAATGTGTGCTACAGGGAAAGTATTCAATTATGATAATGAGAAGTTCATAATAGATGCACCGGGTGAATCAACCAATCAAGGGTTTATTCATCGATTTTTAAATATGTTCACAACGTTGAAGATTGTACCTGATATAATTGATGAAGTAAAAGCAGCTATTAAATCAGACCCTTATCTGAGAATGGTGGTACAAGAAGACATCGAAAAAGGTAGGACTATTCCTGAGTTCACCTTAGATGATAAAAAGGTACTGAAGTACAAAGGAAGAGTATGTGTTCCTGAAACATAAAATTTGGACATTAGACATCGACTAATGAAGGAAGCTCACACCACCGCCTATTCAGTACATCCTGAAAGTACAAAGATGTATCATGATTTGAAGAAATTATATTGGTGGAGAGGAATGAAAGCAGATGTAGCTAAATTCGTGTCTCAATGCCTAAATTGTCAGAGGCTGAAGGCTGAACAACGAAGACCTGCAGGACTGTTGCAGCCACTGCCAGAACCAACATGGAAATGGGACTGCATTACTATGGACTTTGTCATCGGGTTACCATTGACTCCCCGAGTAGTTGACGCAGTCTGGGTGATTGTGGATCGTCTGACTAAAACAGCTCTCTTTATAGCTATACAACCACAGTATACCCTGGAGAGGTTAGCCAAGCTATATGTGGATAACATTGTCAGATTACATGGTGTACCTGAAAGCATTGTGTCCGATAGAGACCCACGCTTTACTTCAAAGTTTTGGGAAGGATTGCAAAAGGCTATGGGTACAACGTTAAAGTTCAGTACTGCATTCCATCCTCAGACAGACGGACAGTCGGAGCGTACCATTCAGATTTTAGAAGACATGCTTCGAGCCTGTGTTATTGATTTTAAAGGCTCATGGGATGAGAAACTACCCTTGATCGAGTTCGCCTATAACAAAAGCTATCAGGCTACTATACAGATGTCACCCTATGAAGCACTGTATGGAAGGAAGTGTCGAATCCCTCTATTTTGGAATGAAGTTGGAGAATGTAGCATCATTGGACCAGAATTTATTGAAGAAACTTGTCGAGTAGTCGACATTATCAAAGAAAGAGTTAGAACAGCTCAGAATCGTCAGAAACAGTATGCAGATACTCGACGCCGAGACCATGAATTTATCGTAGGTGATAAGGTATTCTTAAAAGTATCACCTATGCGGGGTTTAAAACAATTCGGACAGAAAGGAAAGCTAAGTCCGAGATATGTCGGGCCATATGAGATTCTAGCTAAATGTAGAAAAGTGGCTTATCAATTAGCACTACCACCATCTATGTCAAGTGTGCATGATGTATTTCATATCTCATTGCTGAAGAAGTACGTCAGAGACCCAACACACGTTTTGACAGTGGATCCACCAGATTTAACCGATGATTTGACATTTAAAGTAGCACCAACTGAAATCACCAGTCGAAAGGTTCAACGACTATGCAACCGTGACATATACCATGTTAAGGTCACCTGAAGGAGCCGAGATATAGAAGAAATTACATGGGAAGAAGAGAATGCTATGCGAAAGCAATATCCTCACCTTTTTTACTCGAAAGGTATGTACCAATTTCGAAGACAAAATTTTTAATAAGAGGGGGGGAGTTGTAAGACCCGTATCGAATTAACTGGTCTTACCACCTTGTACCAGGTCTACCTATCATGGTCGAGCCAAGTGGACCAAGTGCGTGAAGAAATCACAAGACCAGGTATGAGTCTAACCCAAAAACAGTAAATGTTAGGGTAGGGTCACATGCCTAAACAGGTAAGGTCGACCCCACCTCAACAGAAGTCCAACCCATGACTTTCTAGTCATAGGGTTGCATGACTAAAAAAATGTAGGGTCGACGGATTCTTCGATCCTACGTCTGACCCTACGATGACAGACAGAAATCAGAAATTAGGAAACGTTCCTAATTCCAAGGGGATCTTTCCTAAACTCATTGGGACTTATTATGGAGGATTTTTCTCTATAAATAGGATGTCCCTTAGCCTCTTTCACTCCTTTACAACCCTAATTGAAAGTGAGAGAAAGAGAAAGAGAAGGAAGAGAAGAAGAGAGGGAACTTGAAGAAAAGACTAAGGAATAGGAGAAAGTTCAAAGAAACCTCTGAATAAAGGTATGGACCTAATTTCTTACCTGAATAAGAGATCCTAGAATAGTTATGAAGAACATAGGATTAAGAGAAACCCAAATCATCCATCCATGGACAAGTTTCAAGAGATTCCATGGAGGAAATCATTATAGACTATGAATAGTGTATAGTTTTGAGCCATAGAACAATCATAGAATGGACCATGAAAGTAAGCCAAAGGATCCAAACATGAAAGAATGAATTTTAGAATGAAAGGTCGACTCAGAATACGTGTGGTCGCACGTAGGGTCGAATGATATCCGATCCTATGAGACCGAATGATATCCGATCCTACGAGACCACATGATCGACCACATGCCCTTAGAAAGTCCCAGGGAGGGTGTGGTCGCACGTAGGGTCGATTGGTATCCGACCCCATGTCTGACCCTACACCCTATGGTCGCAGAAAACTACTACCCTAGGTGCTACCCTACCTGCGACCCTACGATTTCAGTTAATCTAAAATTATTGGAATTAATTCTTATTGAAATCTATCGACTTGTTAAGCCTTTCTACTGATTTAAAAGTGATTTATAAAGCTTGAACGAGGATCTACACTCAATCAAAGGTGAGGGAACAAGACCTAAACTAATTGGCTAATAATAAACTATTTTCGTTTATTGAGTCCATTACCATGTATGATTCTATGATTGTATGATCGTAATGTGCATATCATATGTCATCTACTATTTCTGTTATTACTGTTCATGCATATTTAATTTCATTTATTATAATATATGATGATGATGATGATGCTAGGAATAGGCATGTGAATGTATGTGTGTGGTTAGTATGCTTGATGGGAGTGGAGCATCAGGGGGAGGACGTGACACTGTAGTTCATCCTGGTCACCAGACTCTAGCTCTATCTCTACTCAAGTCTTGTCCACTAGCATCGTCTTATCGCCATTACCTTAACAGAACTATTACGTCGTAGGGCATCAGAGGAGGTGGTCTCGGACCGTGTAGTCTCTGACTCTATCGGGGGGCCTTAGCTCTATCTCTATGGACCTATTGAGGGATGCTGGGGTGAGGCCTTGGATACACTATTTGACATTAGGATTGGTTAGTTGTGAGCCCAGTTTGTAAGCCCTCTCCAGTAGGGGCTTACGTATTGGTATGGGTAGAGCATCAGGGGAAGTGTGATGCGACGCGGTCCTAAGCACTTTAGCTCTATCTCTATTCCATGGTGGGTGCATGTGGGGGCGACAATGGTGTTTGATCCATTGGGCGGTTCCACACATTCATGAATAGAGGTGCGGCGGCCACCTATCCTTTCTATAGCACATTGCAAACTTATGAACCAGACCAAAGATATGAATTGAATTCATGGATATGTTTGTTGCATTATTTTGTTTGCTCACTGAGCCGTGATGTGTGCTCATCCTTTCGACATCGAATGTTTTTAGTTGATGATGCAGGTATGACTATAGAAGATTATATCAATGCTCCTATATACGGACATGCTGCGGCGATGGACGCTAAAGTTATGATAGAGTCGCATGATTCGTCATGTGAATGAAACTCATGCGTTTATGATTAAATTTGTTTAGATTATACAGAAAATATAATTGATTATTTTATTTACTTATGTCTTAGTCAATGAAAGATAATTGTATATTATATTTATGTTATCATTCTTAAATTCTCAGTTCATTTAATATATAAGACTTCCACTATCGTGTATTTATTCTGATTTTAATTGTGGATGTGTATGGTTTAAGCAAACGGACATAGCCTATTTGAGATCCTGGTTGAACCGTTGATTTATTGCGGTTCATTACACCATTCTGAATAGTACGAAATTGGGGTGTGACAATTCAAGCATAGGTTTGTTAATTATTTTGTAAGCAAATTGAGAAGTGGGGTCCATAATGATGTGGCTGCCCACTATTGGTTAGGTTAACTTTAAGATTAATATTATATAAGTAATGGCATCAGGTAAATGTAGGTTTTAACCAAGGGCATTATTGGTCCATAAAATAAAAGGGTATCAAACTTTATAAAAAATAACTTTGTGCATGTGTTTAAAAAGGAATAATGGAAGGGTCTAGGAGTCTTTTCACTTTTATTGGATTCCCTATAGGTATGGACTTAGAACATATGTAATGGTGTAAGTGTAGAGACCTTATTGTCATTTACAAATTAGAATTTGGGGTGTTATGCCAATATATATATATATATATATATATATAACTATTCTTTCGGGTTTATCCCATATTGTTGCAAGACTTTCTGACAACTAGAACAAGCCTAAAAAATTTATAGACCTTGAGTCCAACTTATACCAAATATCTGATAACCTTAACAAAGTCCCAACAAATGATTTTTGCACTAACTGAAACTGACTCAGATCACTCCGATTCTTCAAATCATAAAATCAATACCGGTACTTGTATCGATGGACTCTTTTGTCATGACTGCCAAGATTCTGATTCTAAAAATTTTAATTCAGAAGCAACCATTGGTATGATCAAACGTGAAGTCTCAAATTGTCCCTCTAATATCTTCATATCATTCATTAATCAAATGGATGATTCAGAATCAAAATAACGATATCTGGAGTACCTTCGGGACAATCTCTCACAACTACCTTAAAATCTAACTCAGGAAAATTTTTTACCAACTTCGAATTATGATCTAAACCAAATCTATAATATGTTTCACAAATAAATTTTCACACCAACTCACGTATCCAATAACTTGAGTTAACCACTCAACAACTCCAAAGCGACATCAAACAAATTTAATTGATACAAGATGACTGTGTCGATTACACAAACAAATTCAAAATAAAAATGAACCTTATAAAATTACAAAACCAAGTTTTAAGCAAATTAATCCCATAAAACCAAAATCACAAACATATTTTAAGATTTTCAAACATTGAAAATATAAACAATATAAATATAAATGATATAAACATAATAAACAAAACACAAATTTTAAACATTTTAATCAACATACATATAAAACCAAACTAGTCAACCAATCTTTGCAAAATTTAACCCAATTAATTAATATATAGATCGTGTTTTTGTTGGGATTTGAGATTCTAAAAAAAAAATTTGTATGCTAATTTGACAATATGCTTTTGGCGAGACCAGAAAACATTAGGGAACTCAGAGCATCACTCTTATTCAAATTGTTATCTTAATATTTTAATTTGGTTTTGAATTGAGGTTTCTTGGAGTTGTTCCTTAATTTGTTTGTAAGTAAGTTCTTGTTGTAAAAATCCAAGATGATTTTCTTTATTTATGATAGATCTACTTATTTGATAAGTGGTATTTGGTTCTTGTTTTATGGGATGGGTGTATTTAATAAGTTACATGAATTTAAACATAAATTGTTGCCCTAAGACTTTGGTTAAAATACTTTTATCTGTAACAGTAAAGGGTTTGATTTAATCAACAAATGGTTGTCCTAAATAACATCTGTGTTTAAGTTTTGAACTAGACAAAAATTTTTATTGAGACAAAAACCTTAGTTACAGATGTGGGACATTTGATAATTTGTAGTTTATTTGGAGGTATGAACCATTAGCTCTAGTAAATTTTTGGAAATTTTTTTCAAAATACTGAGTTAAGATGAGGCCTTCTTGTATGCAATTTAACAGAGCACCTGAATCAATCAGAGCACTTGTTTTTAATTTGAAAATTTTTGAGACTACCAGTCTGATAGTAATATATCATGATTTCCATGTAGAAGTATGGATGGTTTATATTTGGTGTGGAGATTTGTTTTGACTGAGTTCGTTTGTTAAATTTTTTTAATTTTAAAATTTTTCTTTTGCTTTATTTAATTTCTCGTTGAAGATTTTGGATAATATTTTTTTATCTTTCAGAATCCGATGTGGGGGCTTCTTGTGGTGATGTTTCATTTGTTCGATCAATCCATGTAATTGGAATTGAGATTTTGTTGGGTGTTACTTGGTATTTGATCATACTAATTGAAGCTGGTATTTATGGATTAATGTTTTGAAAAGATATATCAATCAATTGGGTTAAATTTTACAAAGATTGGTTGACTAGTTTGGTTTTATAGGTATGTGGATTAAAATATTTAAAATTTGTTTTTTGTTTATTATATTTATATCGTTTATGTTTATATTGTTTATATTTTCAATGTTTGAAAATCCTAAAATATGTTTGTGGTTTTGGTTTTATGAGATTAATTTGTTTAAAATTTGGTTTTGTAATTTTATAAGGTTTGTTTTTATTTTGAATTTATTTGTGTAATCTACAGAGCCATCTTGTGTCAATTATTCTATGTGTATGGAAAAAGTAATATGTTGACCCTTTGATAACCAGATTATTTTTTATTTATTGAAAGTTATTTGTAAAAGAAATTTTAGACAGACACCCATGATGTGCATCATAGAATATCTAAGTATCATTTGTAAATTCTGTATTATAATATTTATCTGATAGATTGGTAATTTTACTATTCTCAAAATCATTTGTTGAGACTTTGTTAAGGTTTTCAGATATTTGAGATAAGTTGGACTCAAGGTTTATAAATTTTTAAAGCGTGTTCTGATTATCAAAAAGTTCTGCAACAATCTATGATAAACCAGAAAGAATAATTTTTCCAAGACAATCAATTTTATTATTGAAAATATCGTTCTGCTCATCCAATATTTGGGATAAGTCAAAAGTGGATTTCAAATTAGGACTATTAACTGAAAGATCTTCAAATTTAAAAGATAAATTAGAAATAATTTCTGTCGGATATCTAACAGGCCCTTGATTGAGATTATTTATAGTTTCTTGAAATTTGGATTTTAATTTGATTTAAAATGTATGTTTGCTCAAGATCTTGAATGGTTTATCGATGAGAGGATGGAATGTGATATGTGAAAATGGATAATGGATGTTATAAATTTGAGTATAATTATCTAAATAGACATAAAATAAAGTATTTATTCTTAATCTATTCATACAATCATATCAATTTTGTTTAATATTTGATTGATTATTTATTGAGAAATAGCTGAAAAATCATTCTCGTTCTGTTTGATTTTAGAGAATATCAAAATCTATCTTAAGTTTGGATTTATCAATTTGAAATGAAGGTGGGACATATTCTTATTGATAACCATAATTACTAGTTGATGGACTAGTTCCTTCATTAGAAATAGTTTTCGAAGATATCGACTTAAATAATCGACTCATATTGAATATAGTGTTTTATATTTTGAGGGATATTTTACTCTTACCCACTAGATTCAGGATAATAATCAGGACTAAACTTAATATATGTTCATCATAACTTCAAGATTTTTACCAATCTACCCTCCACGACCTTTTGCACGAGTCTTACTAGTCCCCGTATACTACCGAGGTGGGATTTAAGCAAACAACAAATAAAATATAAATATATACTCAAAACTCACATATTTTTTCAATTAAATGGCTTTGATACCACAAGTGACACAAAATCTAAGACAAGAATTCGTAAATATGAAAATAAAAATTTATAAGGTAAAATCGACAATAAAAGAGGTATAACAATGTATATAAATAATTTAAAAATTAAATACAGATAAAATGCAAACCAGCCATGAAGGCGGTATATAAACAAAAGCACTTGAAAGTAATTTGAGAAATTAAAAATAAAATACATGAAATAAGTTACGATCAAGAATTTAAAAAACTTACAGAACACTTGATAGAACTTTGATACAAGATTTTGATATGGGTTACAAGCTTTAGAGGAAGGTTAAACCTAATGAGTCTGCTAAGGATAATTTGATACAGAAGAGTTTTGAAGAAGAAAAGAAGGAAGAATTCTTTGATGGAGTACCTTGGCCTCCTTAGTGAGTCTCCTTAATTGCTTTTGGAGTTTACCTCCTAGGACTGCCTCTCCAAATGAGGAGAAGTGACTCTATTTATAGCCTTTGAGGATGAAGAAGAGCTTTGGCCTTTTCTCTTGGTGGGAGACAAGGATTGGATTTACTGTCCCTTTATTGAAATAAAGCTCTATGATGTTGATGCTGACCTTTTTTGTTTTCACTTTCTCTTTTATTTTTATTTTGATTGAGAGGAATCTTTTGGTGAGACACCCGTGTTTGGCTTTGGATACTCTCTTTTGCTTTGATAAATTTGGTTCTCTTTGTTTTTGTCATGAGATGCTTCTGTTTTATGTTACTTTTGTAAAAATAGACCTGAGGTTGTCAATCCACGTCGACATTTGGCTTCATGAATCAGGGGTGTGATTTTACTGATGCTTCAAGAACTGCACCGAGGCATTCTACGTGTCCATAGACACTATTTTTTTACTTTGATTTGGTTTAAGATTTGTATCATATTAGTGTAGGCCCGGTAGTGATTTTACTATCTAAACTGAGATAGTGATAGAATACGTATATATTATGGTTACGTATTATACCCGTGTCATTTGTTTGTTGACGTCATGGCTGATGTGATTTCATCATCTCGGTCTGGAACCTAACCGTTTGATTTTTTGTGATTTGATCATTTGACATTGGATCGGTGAGATCCTTTGTTTCATGTTGATTGCCATTGTTATTAGACGAACTGTTGACTTAATTCCTCGAGTCATGCATACGCATTTGGATCAAAATCTAGAGTGTATGGGTCTTGAGCAAATTATTCTTAAGATAAATGAAAAGATCCAGTTGATTCTTCATCAGATTCGTTTGATTGGTGCTGCAGAAGAGCTAGTTGGGCTTCGATTTTTGCCTACTTTGCTTTAAGAATTTGATAGGGGGTTGGCTCGATGGCATTTTACTTATTTACAGCTTCAACCCTAGAGATGGCTTTAATATGACTTCTTTAGTGCAAAATTTAGTGTCGCAATTTACCTACCATTTTACATGGAATTTGTGAACTAAAGTTGGGATTTGGCATTCATTTTGTCGTTTGATAATTTGATCATAATCTTAATACATGATCCATGCCAAGTAGCAGGTGATAAAGTATCGGAGAAGAGATGATTGTTTTGGTATAGGTGTAGCCTTGGTACAAAAATATTAGTAGAGATTTTGGAGAGGTTCTGATAAAATATTTGTGATGGGGCCATAAAGATTCCACCATACAGAAAATCAGGCTGAGATTTTACTGATAAATTTGTGATCAAAAGTGAAGAACCAAGAATGTTTGTTAGAATTATTTTGATATAGAATGGCCTGGTGTCAAGCATCTATGTAATCAAAATAATATACGTTTGAGGTTGAAAATTTTGTGAGAATGTTTTGGGTGTTAATGGGTGCTTAGCCTAATCTTTGATGGTAAGGATGGTTTTGATAGTGACGGTAGAATGAGTCACTAGGGTTTGTTTTTGTCAAGGTGTTATTTGATCAAAATTGAGTTCGTATCTATGAGTATGAACTCATAGAATTCTTAGTTTTGACAGGATTAGGGTTATAAAATTATCAATCTTTGCAGAAATACTTTTGGACTATTTGAAGAGGATTGGTATAGCCCTGAACCATTGGTTCATCCAAGGGGAAGTGTTCTTCATAAGGTAATTTTTGGATGTTTATTGGCTGATAAAGTTGGAGAGAGATGTTTGTTGATTGATCGTGTGGTTTGTTTTAAATTTATGATGGACTGGGTAATTTGAGTGTCAGGGATGAGTTGGGTTGAACCCCTAACCACGATTTGATTGAATTGGGTGCCTGGTTGGATAAAAGAAAAAATGGATAGAAGAGGTTTAGAATAGCCTGTTTTGGATTTGACGACGGACTTTGGTGGTTCCTTTGGTGGAGCCATAAGGAAGGAGATGAGTTTGGGACTTGGCTCCTAAAGGCATTCACAAGTGTTAAAATCAGGAATTGAATTGAATTCTCCTTTGATGTATCTAATGTCAAAATCAAAATTTGAAAATAAAGCTTGTTATCGGGTAAAAACTTATTTTGATGTAATATTTTGAACATCATTTTTTAAAACATGTTTGGAGGTACTACAATCGACACGGACAAAAAAAAATTTGTTTAATAAATCACTTTGAAATTTTTGAATGCAAAGAATAATTGATAAAACCTCTTTTTTTATGGTACTATAATTTTGTTGGACAAAATTCTAAACTCTTGAGGTGAATTGGATGAATTGTTCTTTGTCGTCCACGACCTGTTTTAAGATACCACAGCCTAAGTCAAAAGTATCTGTTTCTATAATTTTGGGTAAATCAAGATTTACCAAGTAAAAAAGGGATTTCTTTTATTAATTTTTTTAAGGATAATTGACACATACCACCCTTGTACTTTAACCCGATTCCAGTTACCTTAATAGTTTTCTGATCCGAACGACTACCACCCTTTAACTTACATCACACATTCACGAACCAATCCAGACTTAAATTTTAACCTATTTATTCTCTTTAATATGGCCAAAAAACCCTTTAGAGTGAGTTGAAAAGTCTAAAATATCTTTTTTTACCTTTACCTTTACTTTGCCTTTTCTTCAATCTCATTGTTCCTCATTTGATTTTTGCTCCCTGCTGAAACAGAGGAGACCGAACGAGAAGATGAAATCTCATTCTTCAATCCTCCAATCTCATTGCTCCCGATTGAAAGAGAAGACCGAAGGAAAAAAGCGAAGAGGTCAATTGAAGGAGAAAGAGGTCGATTAAAGGAGACGACGACTGAGAAGACGTGAGTGTAGCTCAGAACTGGGTTTGACAGAGAAGACATTGACTGCAGCTTAGAGAAGAGTGGCATTGTATTTGGGAAGGTTCGTCCGGTTTCAATCCCTTATCTTTCATTCTAATCAAGTTTGAAACCCCATTACTCTCCATTCGTCAAGCTAGGGTTTTCAAATTTTGGTGGTTAATATGCATAAATGATTGGTTAGCTAGGATTTGGAAATTTGTTGTGGTTAATCTAGGGTTTGTAATTTTTTTGTTTTCCTGTTGTTTCCCTTTACCAATTTATACTGTTTTTTATTACGTTCTCAAGTTTAAGCCATATTACCCATATTATAACAAGGATTGATTGGGAAATGCTTCCTTGATTACCATCGTTTAAGATTTATTTTATTTTATTTTTTTTATCTCTTTTTTTTTTCTTCCATTAAAATCAGGTCAGTTTCAGAACTTTCTTTAGTACCCTCTCATGTTTTAATTTTCCTATTTTTTATTGCTTGATTAATCCATGATATGCTAGCCTTTTCTTGCCACTAATCAAGTCAGTTTTTTTTAATCTTCTTAAATCATGATTTCAGAAACTGCTTTTAATAATTCCATCTTTCTTATTGATTTTGAGTTTCCTAGTACAAAACAGAAAATTTCAAAATTCTATTTAGTGAACTGATATTTCAGATTTGACTTTGAGGAGGTGTTCAAAATTTATTATTCTTTAATACCCTATTATTACTACACTGGTCCTTTAAGTCTTGCCATAGTTTAGGAATTAACATCAGTATTTTCTTTATTATATGTTGGTTAAAGTAAAATTTTCATGTAGTGATTGTACAATGTCTAGCAAAGGTTATTTTACATACTGTACAATTTTTCTTGTCTAACTGCAAGGTTTTGAGACAAAAGCATTCTACATTAGACACTTTTGCTTCTTCAAAATAAACTCATTAAACTTATTACAGCTAGGAAAAAAAACCAAACCTCTATTTGTGTTCATCATTGGTAACTTCCATTATTAATTTTGAACAGAGTTTCAGAAATACCAAGCACCTGTGAAGCAAGACTGAATGAATTACAGCCTCAAAAGCCACAAGCTATTAATGTTCTAGAGAAAAAATTGTCCCATCACCAGTTACAACATACATTGATAGGTGGTTGGACCATCTCTTTTCCTTAGTATATGTACTAAAGTGTGTGATTAATTACTGTTGCTTTAGCACATGACTGAAACCATGAGCTCAGTGATGAACTTGATATGACACTGAGAGGGGGGGTGAATCAGTGTCTAAAACTTTTCTCTGATTATTTACTCCTGCCCAGAGCTGATGGAGATATATTATTTTACACACGCACAAGTGTATGCAAATCTACCTCGCTACCACTCAGTGACCAGGTCTACCAGATTTACACACCCATCCTGCAAGCCATTCCACGCACTCTAAAATATAATAGAAAGTAAACACAATGAACACAGAGATATTACGTGGTTCACGAACATAGTGTGTGATGGCTAGTCCACGGAGTAATGCCCAACGGGCTCCGTATATACTCAATACACTTCTTTTTGCTGTCTACATAGCAGGGAGTACATACACCCAATTTACCCAGCATAAAACTAGGAGGGCACACATGTGCCAAGAATTCAGGTATCAAGTACCAGTGTTCAGCACACGCTGCACACCACGCTTAATCCGCACCCACAGAAAGTAAATAACAATTTTTTTATAGGCTTATAAATTTGCCTTACAGTTTTCCCCCACTAGTTAGGTATTCAACAATTGCACCTATGTTAGCATACAATAAATTGAAAGGATAAATAGATAAGGGAATTGAAAAATCTCACAAACTATGCTTTCGAATGGCCAACAATCTCTCTGAAGCTTCACACTGCTCTCAGGTACTTTCTAATAGTCTTCAATGTTGATAGAGATCGATTCACAGAGCACACCTTGCTCGTAGGCTTTAAATCTCTTTCGCACAACCCATAATCACCATGAATATGAAAGAAAAAGCTCTACTGACCTCTCACAGGGATTTAGCACTCCATTGATGCACAGAGAAGAGGTAGTTGGTGATTGATCACTCCCACAGGCACTAAACCCTAGAAAAACTCTTTGTTAAGCTTCAAAACCCTATTTTCGATTTTTCTCAGTACTAATTCGACTCCCAACAGTGCCCAATAGATAGATCATCCAAAAATATGGAAACTGCAACTTGAACGGACTGATTTGGAGCTCGGATGAAGAAGTTATGGCAGTTTGAAGTTCGGCCAATCACAGATAAGGAAAGAAATATTTCCTTTTATAACCGCGCACCCGCGCCTCACCATAGCCACGCCGCACCAATGTGTTGTCGTGTTCTAATTGGCGGAGACGGAATCTTCAAAACAGACCGTCGGATAAGCCTTTTAAAGGCGGGAAGATCCGTGAGCCACTGGATCCGCACAAGTTGCGTCAGATCCTGTTGGCTTCAATATTGGCCGTACGATCTAGATCTTCGCACTGCTGTACCGAAAGTGTGCCACATTGAATCAAGAGCTAATACAATAGATCGCGGCCCAATATAATATAATGCAACCAGCCAATCAAAGCCCACGCGACAGAATCTTGACGCTGCCGCCGCACTGCACTCGAACCCGCCTTGATCTGGGCCATTAGATGCGGATCTGAGCAACGTGGCTTCAATCTAGCCGCTGATCTTGCATCTTCTCCTCTTTTTATGCCAAAATTGCCCTTAAACAATTTATGAAATGCCAAAATTGCCCCTAAACAACTTGTGAAATGACTTTTTCGAGCGATCTGACAGAAACTGTGATATCTCTCTCATCCGACGTCGGAATTGAGTGATTCAAGTTGCATTAGAAAGATAACTCGACGCTCTACATCTTTCCACTGTTGGATTTTCATGAACCTGCTGCGGGACCCACCAAAAATAGGCTCAAAGTTAAAACTCTATCAAACCTTGGAATTTGAACCCGAAACTTTGTGTGCATGCATACCAAGTGTCGTGGGCTGCCGTATTGACATGTCACCTTGCCACCACACCTATGGGTCCCACTCACATTTTTTCTCTCTCCTCTTTCTCTCTCTTCTGATTCTCTCTCTTCTTTCTCTCTCCTGAATTTCTCTCTTCAATGTCACAACACCAGAAACATGAAAAACATGAACATGATCAGAAAAGTTTCAGGAACACTGTCGCATCATCAAAAACTTGGCCACATCACCAGTAGGGTCCACAGACACTCTCTCTCATCAAAATCAGTGTAAAATCTTATTTAACTCATTGTAAGTCATCTGAAATACATGTAGAACATTGTAGAACACACAAGCAAAGTTGCCACATCTGTGCCACTGTACTGATACTCTCTCCCCTATACTGACACTCTCTCTCCTCATTTCTCTGACTGAATCTCACAAACACTGTCACATCAGCCAAGTTGCCAACAATGATAACATAAAGTCCAACACTCAGTTTCTAAATATCATCAATTTAGTTGACATTTGTGTGTGCATGGTTATGTCATCAATTTAAATTCCTTAATTTTAATAATGCTTTGGGTTTGATAATTGCTAATGTTGAAGGGGTATTTTTTTTCCTAACTGAAGCTTGTTTTTCATTCACAGCTATGGGTGATCCAATTAGTTTGATTTACATTTATGGAAACTATTCTGAGGACAAGATTGCTGATCCAGAGAGGTATGGAGACATTGATGTGGTGTATGATGCATACTCCATGGTGTTGAAAGATATACCAGATGGAAAGACAGTGAACTTCTCAGTTAAGGTTTTTCTACCGGACGGTGTTAAAGAACTTGTCTTAGGATCTGACAGCGATGTACTGCATATGTTTCATGAGTACGAGAATGAGGATTAACCTATATAGTGCTTTGTATTTGGAGTTAAAGTCAGTAAGAAATTTTTCATAAATTATACAGTCAATGGGTACCACAAATCACTCATGCAGAGGTCAAGTCAAACTTTGGTTGAGAAGAGCAGCTTCAACAATAAGAAGTATCTAGGAAGACTCTTTGTAAGAAGAATGTATCTAAGAAGACTCTTTGTAAGAAGACTGTTACAAAGAAGACTCTTTGTAAGAAGACTGTATCTATTCCAATTGTGCAAAGATTTTCTATTACTGGGGTGAGTAATAACATTGGGGATATTAGTAATTCTTTTGTGACCATTCATGGATGTGGTAGAGATTATGTGCAAAGGAGAAGGGAACTTACTCCTGGTGCTTCCTCTAGTATGGCAAATACATAATTAGTCAATCTGAGTAGCGATGAAGATTGTGACAGTGATGATCAGTTTGTTGATAAGCAAGTAGGTGATGAGACAGTAGGAGATGAGACAGTAAGAAAAGAGACATTAAGAGATGAGGTAGTAAGAGATGAGGATATAGGAGATGAAGAAATGGGGGATGATGATTCTGTGGATTATGAATGGGGTAAAGATAGTAATGAAGTGGGAGATGATGATAGCACTAACAGTGAGAAAGATTTAGAGATTGATGAAGATACGGGTGGGGTTGTAGACAGTGA
This sequence comes from Protea cynaroides, assembly GCA_028583415.1. NCBI lineage: Eukaryota > Viridiplantae > Streptophyta > Magnoliopsida > Proteales > Proteaceae > Protea > Protea cynaroides. The sequence goes on along the minus strand of CM053266.1, from coordinate 73,664,913 downwards.
TGGCAAATTATTAGATTGCAAGTCTGATGACTCGCCAGATAAAATTGATTATTGGGTGAAGCGTAACATAGATCAAACTGAAAAAGGTAAGATGAGGGTTGGTTTAATTTTTGCAGATGTACATGCTTTCCGTACTGCTCTTAAAGATTATATGATTGAAGAAGGTATTGAGATTTTAAGAGCAAAAAATGAAAAAAAACAAGAGTAACTGCAGTTTGTGTTGAAGAGGATTATAATTGGAGAATACATGCTTCCACATACGATAATGGAACAACTTTCATGGTGAAGACCTTCAATTCTAAGCATTCATGTGGTAAGGTTGCAAAAAATAATTGTGCTACATCAAGTTGGATTGCCAAAAAATTTACAGATAGGCTTAAGGCCGATCTTGACTTGAAAAATGAGAGCATGAAAGCAGCTCTAATTGTAAGGTACGGGATTGTTCCACATGACAAGCAACTGTATAGGGCACGCTTGACTGCCAAACAGAAAAATAAAGGATCATTTAAGCAATCTTATTCTCTGTTGCCTAGTTATGGTAAGTTGTTGATGGAGCATAACCCTGGTAAAATCTTCAAACTGCAGTACTATGAGAGGATAGATATGAGTAATCCCCTTATTTTTAAAAGGGTATTTGTATGTTTGAAAGCATGCCATACTGGATTTCTTAAAGGATGCAAACCACTGATTGATCTTGATGGATGTCATTTGAAATCCATGTTTGGAGGAGTGCTGTTATCAGCTATTGCAGTGGATGGGAACAATGGGATGTTTCCAATAGCATATTCGATGGTAGAATGGAAGAATAAGGATAGTTGGCTCTGGTTTCTTGAATGTTTAAAGCTTGAAATTTTACAGACCCATGGTAATGGTCCTCTGACATTTATGTCAAATAAACAGAAGGTACATTACATTTAACCACGTCTGTTACAGTTTCATTTTTTTTTTTTTTTTGCAAGACTATTTCTAATCAATTTGCTCCTTCCCCTTATTGTTTTATAGGGTCTCTCAGATGCAATTGAAAATATTTTTCTACAAGCAAGCCAAAGACATTGTTGTAGGCATCTCTACAACAACTTCAAAAACAAATTTCCTAGTGTCATATTAAGGAGACAGTTTTGGGCAGCCTATAAGTCGGCAAATCTGCTTGACTTCCAAATAGCAATGGAAAAATTGAAGGCTCTTAACAACGAGGCATACCAGTGGTTGAATAGATTAGATAAATCTCTATGGGCCAAACATGCATTTGATCATAGAGGAAAGACTGATCACATTACAAATAACATGTCTGAGTCTTTCAACCAATGGATTGGTCCCATTAGAGGTAAGGTCATCGTTTCATTATTGGACCATATTCGGATCAAGCTGATGAGTAGATTAATGCAGAGATATGAAACAGGTTGTAGCTTCATGGGAAAATTCACACCTAAGATCAAAACCAAGCTAAATTTGACAAAAAAATAGTTCTAGAAGTTGTAAAACTATTCAGTGTAGAGTAGATGAGTTTGAGGTGATGGATGAGAGGAGCAGATACACTGTCAAGTTGGATACCATGTCTTGTGGGTGTGGGTATTGGGAAAGTTTTGGCCTCCCATGCAAGCATGCAATAGCTACCATGGTATTGAAAAGGAAAAACATTGAAGACTATTACAGTGAATACTACACCACTTATAGATATATGCAAACATATGGTGAATTAATCCACTCAATGCCAGATCTAACAGTACTAAAAATACAGGAAGGTGATGATGTTGTGAAGGCTCCCCCATTGAAAAGGTTATCTGGGAGACCCCGTAAAAATAGAAGAAGAGAAGCTGGGGAAGCAGTACCTTCTGATTTTAGGAGGAGATTAAGAACTGTTAGATGTGTGAACTGCAAAGAAATAGGTCACAATAGAAGAACCTGTCAAAGAGCACCTGTTAGAGGGAAATAGAAAATGAGAAAACAAGGCCAAGGAGTCAAGGTATTATTACTATCTCTACTGTTTGGTGCAAAATTGTCTTATTATTACTTACCTTCTATTTTTTTATATATATATAGAGAGAAAAAGAATGGCTAACAAAGTGGATGGCATCTCTCCTTCACCCATGTAAACAAGATCTCAAAATTTTGCTAACCCAACAGCCAGACTGAAGGAGAAAAAAAGTAAAGAAGGTAGAATAGAATAGGAAAAGAGCTAGAACCAATGATGGAAGAATTGGATGATTACTCTTAGATGATTATAAAAGTGACATTTGGATGAATTTTTATGGCTTCGGATTATGTTTATGGATGAATGAGTTGGATTATGTTTATGGATGATTGTAAAACTATATTTGGATGAATTTTTGTGGTTTTGGATTATGTTTATGGATGACTGTGTTATGTTTATGGATGATCGTAAAGCTATATTTGATTATTTATGGTTTGGTTGGATGATTGTAAAACTATTCTTGGATGATTGTAAAACTACTTTGGATGAATGATTTTAGGATTATTGTACCTGTAACAAGTACACTGTGTTTCAGATTGCATACTTTTTGTAACAGATACAGGTAATATATGCTTAAGTGTTATATTTGCTCAAGTGTTAGTTTCCAAAATGTGAGTTGAAATTCAGATCAAACGGGTAGGAAATTTTACGTAAGTGTCTATTTTCTTAATAGATTTGCTAGGATTAATCAATTTTTTGTTTAAAAGCTCATTGATTTTATTTTTTTCAAATTTCTTGTAATTTATGACTCATTTGTATAGGTCATGCTTTTGTTGGGATTTGAGATTCTGAAAAATCTTTTTCGTATGGTAATTTAACAATATGCTTTTGACAAGATTAGAAATCATCAGAAAACTCAGAGCATAACTCTTGTTCAAATTATTGTCTTAATGTTTTAATTTGATTTTGAATTGAGGTTTGTTGGAATCATTTCTTAATTCGTTTGTAAGTGAGTTCTTGTTGAAAAACCAAGATGATTTTCTTTGTTTATGATAGATCTACTGATTTGATCAGTGGTATTTGGTTCTTAATTTATGGAATGATTGTGTTTAATAAATTGAATAAATTTGAACATAATTTGTTGTCCTGAAGCTCTGGTTATGATACCTTTATTTATAACAGTAAAGAGTTTGATTTGATTAAGAAATGATTGTTCTAAGATAACATTTGTATTTAAGTCTTGAACTAGATAAAATTTTTAGTTGAGACAAAAACCTTAGTTATAGATGTAGACTTTTGATAATTTATAGTTTACTTAGAAGTATGAACCATTAGCTCTAGTATGTTTTTGGAAGATTTTTTTAAAATACTGGGTTGAAACGAGACCTTCTTGTATGCAATTTAACTGATCACCTGAATCAATCAGAACACATGTTTTTAATTTGAAAATTTTCAAGACTACCAGTCTGGTATTAATATACCATGATTGCCATGTGGGAGTATGGATGATTTGTATTTAGTGTAGAGATTTATTTTGATTGAGTTTGTTTGTTAAACTTTTTTATTTTGAAATTTTCCTTTTGATTTGTTTAATTTTTGGTTGGAAATTTTGAGTAATATTTTTTTGATATTTCAGAACCCGATATGGGGATTTCTTATGGTGATGTTTCATTTGTTAGATCAATCCATGTAATTAGAATTGAGATTTTGTTGGGTGTCACTTGGTATTTGATCATACTAATTAAGCTTGTATATATGGATTGACATTTCGAAAAGATATATTAATTAATTAGGTTAATTTTTATAAAGATGGGTTGACTAGTTTGACTTTATAGGTATGTTGATTAAAATGTTTAAAATTTATTTTTTGTTTATTATGTTTATGTCGTTTATGTTTATATTGTTTATATTTTCAATGTTTGAAAGCTTAAAATATGTTTATGATTTTGTTTTTATGGGATTAATTTGCTTAAAACTTAGTTTTGTAATTTTATAAGGTTTATTTTATTTTGAATTTGTTTGTGTAATTGACACATCCATCTTGTGTTAATTATTCTTTGTGTATGGGAAAAATCCTACGTTGACCCTTTGATGATCATTTTTTTTTATTTGTGGAAAGTTATTTATAAAAGAAATTTTGGACAGACATCCATGATGTGCATCATAGATATCTGAGTATCATTTTTAGATTCTGTATTAGAATCTTTATCTGATAGATTGATAATTTTGCTATTCTCAAAATCATTTGTTGGGACTTTGTTAAGGTTATCATATATTTAGGATAAGTTGGACTCAAGGTCTATAAATTTTTTAAGCTTGTTCTAGTTATCAAAAACTTTTGTAATAATCTAGGATAAACCAGAAAGAATAATTTTTTTAGGATAACCAATTTTGTTATTAGGAATGTCGTTCTGCTCATCTAGTATTTGGGATAAGTTAGAAGTGGATTTCAGATCAGGACTATTAACTAAAAAATCTTCAGATTTGAAAGAAAAATCAGAAATAATTTTTGTCGGATATCTGATAGACCCTTGACTGAGATTATTTGTAGTTTCTGATAAACTTGATATGACACTGAAAGGGGGGTGAATCATTGTCAAAAAAAATTTCTAATTATTCACTACTGTCCGGAGCTGATGGAGACCTAACTTTTCACACACACATAAGCGCATGCAAATCTAACATCGCTACCACTCAGAGGCCAGGTCTTACCAGATTTGTACACCCATCCTGTAAGCCATTCAATGCACTCCAAAATATAAAAAAAAATAAAGATAGTCCACAACACAGGATATACGTGGTTCACCAATACAATGTGTGATGGTTAGTCCACGGAGTAATGCCCAACGGACTCCGTATTTACTTAACACTCAACTTTTAGTCTTTTACAAGACAAGGATATTAACCTTAGGTTTTTCCAATATAAAACTGAGAAGGCGCACCAACGCCAAGATTTAGGCTTAACAGCCAGTATCCAGCACCCACTGATCACACCACGCTTAACCCGCACCCACGAAAAGCAAATAATAATTTTTTAGGCTTATAAATTTGCTTTATAATTTTCCCCCACTAGCTAGGTATTCAACAATTTGCATCTACGCTAGCATACAATAAATTGAAAGCATAAATATATAGAGAATTGAAAAATCTCACAAACAATGCTTTCGAATAGCCAATAATATCTCTGAAGCTTCACACTGCTCTCAGGAACTCTCCAACAATCTTCAATGATGATAGAGATCGATTCACAGAGCACATCTCATCCACAGGCTTCCAATCTCTTCCACACAACCCATAATCACCATGAATATAAACATAAAAGCTCTACTGACCTCTCATAGGGATTTAGCACTCCATTGATGCACAGAGAAGAGGTAGTTGGTGATTGATCACTTTTATAGGGCACAAAATCCTAGAAATCCTTCTGTCTGCCTTCAAAATGCTCTTTTCAATTTTTCTCTTAGTTTTTTCAACTCCCAAAGGCACCCAATAGGTAAAGGGCTCAAAAATAAGGAAACTACAACTTGAACGGATCGATTTGGAGCTAAGATGGAGAAGTTATGGCGGTCTGAAGTTTGGCCAATCAGAAAATTCAAAATGGAATCTTTCGGAGGCTTATCGTACACCCGCGCAACACTGAATCGCTGTCGCCTTTTGCGCTGTCGAGTTCCCAATGGACGAAGACGGATCTTTATATATGGCCGTCGGATAAGCCTTTAAAAGGCAGGATTTGATTTTGACCTTTGGATTTGGATAAATCGCGTCAGGCACGATCGAAGATCAGGTGAACCGCTAGATCTGGATCTGATCCGCCGTAATACCACGCATGCGCCACAAAGAATCATGCCTAGTACTCCATGCAATAGAGACCATTGTAATAACCTGCATCCAACCAATTCGAAGGCAGGCGATGGAATCTCAACGCGTCGGCTCCGATACACTCGAGCCCGCCTTGATCTGGGCTATTCAAAGTGGATCTGAGCAACGTGGCTTCATTTTAGCAGCCGATTTAGAATCTTCTACATTTCTTCTTACCCAAAATGCCCCCGAACAAATGTATTAATGATTTTTTCTAGCGATCCGATGGAAACTGTGATATCTCTCTCATCCGACTTCGGAATTGACTGATTCAAGTTGCATTGGAAAGATAACTCGACGCTCTACATCTTTTCACTGTCGGATTTCCATGAACCTGTTGTGGGACCCACCAATATTTTCTCTCTCCTCATTCTCTCTCTACATCTTCTTTCTTCATGTAGTGCTTCAAGATGTCGTAACATTGCCTCATCATTAGAAACTCAGCCACATCATCAGAAACTATGCCACATCACCAGTGGGGTTCATAGACACTCTCTCTCATCAAGATCAGTGTAAAATCTCATTCAACTCATTATAAGTCATCTGAAATACATGTAGAACACTGTAAAACATACAAACAAAGTTACCACATCTATGCCACTACACTGATACTCTCTCTCCTACACTGACACTCTCTCTCCTCATTTTTCTGACTGAATTCTCACAAACATTATCACATCAGCCAAGTTGCCAACAATGATAACACAAAGTCCAACAGTTTCTTGAAAAGTTAGATTTTTAATTTGATTTAAACTATTTATTTGTTCAAGAATGGTTTTATCGATGAGAGGATGGAATGAAATATGTGTATAATGGATGTTATGAATTTGAATATAATTATCTAAATAGATATAAAATAAAATATTTATTCTTAATCTATTCATATAATCAAAGCAATTTTGTTTAATATTTAGATGATTATTTGTTGAGAAATAGTTGAAAAACTATTCTTGTTTCGTTTAGTTTTGGAGAAGACCAAAATCTATCCTAAATTTGGGTTTATCAATTTAAAATGAAGGTAGAGTATATTCATATTGATAACCGTAATTACTAGTTCATGGACTAGTTTTTTCATCAAAAATAGTCCTCGAAGATATCAACCTAAATAATCGAATTATATTGAATATAGTGTTTTATATTTTGAGAGATGTTTTACTCTTACCCATTGGACTCTGGATAATAACTCGGACTAGACTTAACATATGCTCATCGTGACTTCGAGACTTACACCAACCTGCCCTTTACGATCTTTTACACAAGTCTCACTAGTCTTTGTACACTATCGATGTGGGATTTAAGTAAACAATAAGCTAAATATAAACATACACTCAATACCCGTCTATTTTTTCAAAAAAATGCCTCTGATACCACAAGTGACACAGGATTTAAAATAAGAATTTATAAATGCAAAAATAAAAATTTTTATAAGTAAAATCGACCATAAAGGTGGTATAATAATACAAATAAATAATTTGAAAATTAAATATAGATAAAATGCAAACCAGCCATGAAGGCGGTATGTAAATAAAAACACTTAAAATTTAATAAACTGAAAATAAAATGCATGAAACAAATTACAATCAGAATCTTGAAAGGAACTTATAAGACACTTTATGAGATACTTAATACTGGACTTTGATATGGGTTACAAGCTTCAGAAGAAAGTTGAACCTAATTTGGGTTTACTAAGGGTAATTTGATATAGAAAAGATTTGAAGAAGGAAAGAAGGAAGAGCTCTTCGATAGAGCACCTTGGCCTCCGTGGTGAGTCTCTTAAATTGCTTCTGGAGTTTACATCTTGGGACTGTCTCCCCGAATGAGGAGAAGTGACTTTCTATTTATAGCCTTTGAGTATGAAGAGGAGCTTTGGCTTTTTCTCTTGGTGGGAGACAAGGATTGGATTTGTTGTCCCCTTGTTGAAAGTAAAGCTCCATGATGTTGATGTTGACCTTTTTTGTTTTTACTTTCTCTTTTACTTTTGTTTTGATTGAGAAGAATCTTTTGGTAAGAGACCCATGTTTGACTTTGAATACTCTCTTTTGCTTTGATAAAATTTAAGTCCCAAGAGGTTGATGAACTTGATATGACACTGAGAGGGGGGTGAATTAGTGTCAGAAAATTCTCCTTGATTATTTGCTGTTGTCCAGAGCTGATGGAGATCTAACTTTTCACACACACACAAGCGCATGCAAATCTACCTCGCTACCACTCAGTGGCCAGGTCTACCAGATTTGCACACTCATCCTACAAGCCATTCCACGCACTCCAAAATATATAGGAAAATAAAGACAATCTACAACACAGGATATACGTGGTTCACCAATACAGTGTGTGATGGCTAGTCCACGGAGTAATGCCCAACGGGCTCCATATAAATTCAATACACTTCTTTTTACTGTCTACACAGCAGGGAGTACATACACCTAATTTACCCAGCATAAAACTAGGACGACACACATGTGTCAGGAATTCAGGTATCAAGTACCAGTGTTCAGCACACGCTGCACACCACGCTTAACCCGCACCCACGGGAAGCAAATAACAAATTTTTTAGGCTTATAAATTTACCTTACAAGTTTCCACCACTAGCTAGGTATTCAACAATTTGCACCTACACTAGCATACAATAAATTGAAAGCATAAATAGATAAGGATTGAGAATCTCAGAAACAATGCTTTCGAATGACAAATAATCTCTCAAAAGCTTCACACTGCCCTCAGGTACTCTCTAACAGTCTTCAATGATGATAAAGATCGATTCACAGAGCACACCTAGCTCACAGGCTTCTAATCTCTTCCAAATAACCCATAATCACCATGAATATAAAAATAAAAGCTCTACTGACCTCTCATAGGGATTTAGCACTCCATTGATGCACAGAGAAGAGGTAGTTGGTGATTCATCACTCCCACAGGGTACAAAACCATAGAAAACCTTCTCTTTGCCTTCAAAATGCTCTTTTCAATTTTTTCTATGTTTTTTCAACTCCCAACAGCACCCAATGTATAGAGCATCAAAAAATATGGAAACTACAACTTGAACGGACTAATTTAGAGCTCGGATGAAGAAGTTATGGCAGTTTGAAGTTCGGCCAGTCACTTTCATAACCGCACACCCGCGCCGCACCGTAGCCACGTCGCCGATGCGTTGTTGCACTCTGATTGGGTGATCAGAGTATCTTCAGTGGCGTCCGTCAAGTCGTCTGCAAAAAGGTATGATCGTCTAATTCCCGTCGGATCTGTCTGATCACGTCTACGAAACTAGGAGTTAGTATGATCCATACGATCTGGATCAATCGCGGCGCTGCACCGTATGCGCATTGTAAGACCCGCATGCCACGAACCCGGCCTAACCTTATATTTTGTGTCGGGACCCGTCTACATATCATGGTCGAGCCAAGTGGACCAAGTGTGTGAAGAAACCCAAGACCCAATATGAAAATTTACCCAAAAACAATCAAAATGAGGGTAGGGTCGCAGGTTTTAACAGGCAGGTCCGACCCTCCCATCGACCCTCACCATCGACCCTCAACCATGGGTCGCAGGGTCTATGAGTTGTCCGACCCTCCCATCGACCCTCACCATCGACCCTCGGCATTCGGGAAAAATAGCACAAACCGAAAATTGAGAAACCTTCCTAATTTCGATTGGAACCTTTCCTAAACTTAATGGGACTTATTTTTGGAGGTTTTGCCCTATAAATAGGACGTCCCTAAGCCTCTTTCACTCCTTTTACAACCCTAATTGGATTGAGAGAAAGAGAAGAGAAGGAAGGGAAGAAGAGAAGGAAAACTTGAAGAAAAGGCTAAGGAAGAAGAGGAAATTCAGAGGAACTCTGAATCTCAGCAAACCTAAGGTATGAATACATTCCCCATGATTTATTTACGACTTTAGAATGGTTTGTGAAGAGGGTATGACTTAGAAGAAACCCAAACCATCAACCCATGATTTCGTTTCAATGGAAACCATGGAGGAGATCATTAAAACCATGTAGGTGAATAAAGTAAACCATAGAACATGTATAGAATGGATTGTGGAAGTAAGCCATAGGACCTAACCATGAAAGAGATAACGAAATCTGATATTTTTGACTCAAACCATGGAGGGTCGCACCTAGGGTCGATGGCAGATCCGACCCTAGCATCGACCCTCAGTGTTCGGGAAGTTCAGATTAGGGGGAGGGTCGCACCCAGGGTCGATCAGGACTCCGACCCTACCTCCGACCCTCAGTTAACAGCATGGTTTTTAAATTCTGAATAAATTCTAATTAAATTTTATCGGCTTTGTTAGGTCTTCTAGCAATATAATAACATTATAAAGGTGATTCTAAAGCTTGAAAGAGTATCTATTAGCAAGTTAAGGTGAGGGAACAAGACCTAAACTAACTGGTTAAGAATAAACTGTTTTATTTCTTGAGTCCAATGCCATATTGATTCTATGCGTGTATGCTTGTATGTGCATTTAACATGTCATCCAATATTTATATTATTTATTCATGCATATTTATTTTATTGTTTATAACATGATGATGATGATGATGATAGGAATAGGCATGTGAATGTTTGTGTTTGGCTAGTGTATATGGTGCGGGTAGGGATGGTATCAATCGGTACAGCCATGACCGTTCTTCATGGGGTGTATATTGTGCCATGGTCTATTCAAGTCATGTCCACTAAGCAAGTGTTAGTGTGCTTGATGCCAGGGGAGCATCAGGGGGAGGACGTGGCATTGTGGTTCAGCCTGGTCACCAGACTCTAGCTCTATCTCTACTCAAGTCTTGTCCACTAACATCGTCGTATCGCCATTACCTTAGCGAAACTAATATGTCGTAGGGTATCAGGGGGGGGGACGTGGCATTGTGGTTCAGCCTGGTCACCAAACCCTAGCTCTATCTCTATGGATGTATTGAGGGATGCTGGGGTGAGGCCTTGGATACATTGTTTGACATTAGGGTTGGTTAGTTGCGAGCCCAGTTTGCAAGCCCTCGCCAACAGGGGCTTACATGTTGGTATGGGCAACCGGTGCAGCCATGCCGTTTTCATGGGGTGTATATTGTCCATGGTGGGTGCATGTGGGGCGACGGTGCCGTTTTCATTGGGCGTTTCCACACACTCGTGTATAGAGGTGCGGCGGCCACCTATCCTTTCTATAGCACATTGCAAACTTTAAACCAGACCAAAGATATGAATTGATTGCATGCATATGTATTGTTGCATTGTTTTGTTTGCTCACTGAGCCGTAATGTGTGCTCACCCTTTCGAATTTGAATACTTTTAGTTGATGATGCAGGTACCACCGTTGAAGATTACATGAATGCTCCTGTGTACGGGCATGTGGCGGCAATGGAAGCTGAAGACATAGTGGATACGCATGACTCCTCTTGCGAGTGCAACTCATGCGTATTCGATTAGATTTTGTTTTATTTATTTGGATTTAGTAAAGACATGTATTCGATATTTTATTTATGTCTCGGTTGAAACAACATAATTAGATATTTTATTTATGAGTATCACAGTTAGAATTTCTCAGTTCATTATCTGTAAGACTTCCGCTATTTATTTTATTACCTCTGATTAATGTGGAATGTGTTTTGGTTTATCATATGTGGGATAGCCTATTTTGAGATCCTGGTTGAACCGTTGGTTTATTGACGGTTCATCACACCATTCTGGTTGGTGCAGAATTGGGGTGTGACACGCATCACACTGGATCATTGCGCTGCTTCCATGTGACGCAGCGCAATTCTTTAACCTGCGTTTGGCCAATCATAAACTGCGCGGGAGTATCTAGGTGCAACCGTTGAGATACACACTAGCCCGCCTTCTCCAAAACCATCGATTTGGAATCTTGACTACGTGGCTTCATTCTAGTCGTTGATCTCGCATCTTGACCTCTTTTCATACCGAAAATACCCCTAAACATTATGCAAAATGGCCTCTGGAACCGCAGTTTCTTCCTCTCTCTTAGACATTTTTTCGAACACTTTGCATGCGCGCGCGAGGGCCAAGATGTGCACGCGGGCCTGCGCTTGCTTGCGGCTGTGAGGCCTGCGGGCCATGCTGCTTGCTTGTGGCTGTGAGGCCTGCGGGCCTTGCTGCTTGCTTGCGGCATGGCATGCGGTAGTGGACCTGCTGCCTGCTGCTGTGCCATGCGACTGGCCATGTGGCTGAACACACATGCAAAGTTGCCACATCTATGTCACTGCACTGACACTCTCTCTCCTACACTGACACTATCTCTCCTTATTTCTCTGACTGAATGCTCATCAACACAGTCACATCAGCCAAGTTGCCAACAATGACAACATAAAGTCCAATAATCTCTCCCTTTGGAATTATTGGCAACTCATTCTGCATATGAGATCTTTCTCCCCCTTTGACAATAAATACAAAGGGACATGCCACATAGGAGTATCCACCGCATCTTTCCAATCCTATGGGCCCAAAAAAAAAAAACCATTATATTAATATATAAAAACATCACAGGACTCCCCCTGAGTCCAACATAAGGAGAATAAGGATAACAAGCATATATCACTCAACATATAAATACCATAGGACTCCCCCTGAATCTATCATGAGGAGCAAAAAGATATAATAAATACACATTGCTCCCCCTATCACTGGTGCAAAGAAGGCCACACTCTGACACTATCATGGATGACTATAGTAATTATTTCTGATAACATATTAATGTAAAGAAGTATTTCTAGCTGCCATACTCTGATTGACATAACATTGCTCATCTGATGTCTGCTCTACCAAGATGCAATAACACAAGGAATTATACCATTCACCTGATGATTCCAAGCACTTACACTCTTCTGCAATCAACAGAGTCTGTCTGGGGGCAAGAATGAACATGTAGTAAGCTCCCTCTCTCCATGTGCACCTCAGTGCACCTAGTGCCTAGGAGGTGTGTTCCCTCTCACACCCAACTTGGGTGGTGTAGGGGTGGTAAGTGTTTCTATATGCCTTTCTCTCCACACTGCATGACCATTCACCTTGGCCCTTTGTTTGGGCTTCTCCACAGACGCTCTTTTCTGACAATGCCTAGCTCAGCCACAGTCCTCTGTCTCTGTCTAACCACACCGACTGAAGACCTCTCTACTGTCTTCTTTCTCCATACACTGTACAAAGCCATATGAGACTGATCATTGAACTGAGACCACTCCTTGGCCTGTTTTCTGAATTGGCTTCTTGAACCTCTTCTTTTTTTAGTTCTAGAAAGCTGATAATCTCTCTCTGCATGAGCAAGCTGGGGGGTGAGCACTGCCTTGCATCGCTTGGCCCAATGCCCAAGTGTATGACATCTAAGGCACTCAACTGGCCTCATCTGGGGTGACGTGGATGTCTTCCTCCCATAATTACTAACACAAAATCTGGATGTACAATTTACACTCCTATGCCCATACCCATTGCACCTGTGACAATATCCATGAAAATATGACTGTCTCACAAGGGAATGTCTATGCCAACTAGGTGTGGGTCCATGCCTCATGGTGTGTACTACCTATCTCTATTGGAAAACCTACTGTCTGTGCCTTTGATGACTGAACCTACTGAATCTACTCTGCTCAACTGGTCTCTAGTGATGAATTCTATCAATCCTGTCACTCTGTATACTACCTGTCTTCCCTGTCTGAGCTCTTTGCTGATAAACACCTCTACACTGTGCCTGGTGTGATGAAGATCTTGCATCACTGTGCCTGTGCTCTCTCTGCTGGGGAATACCTCTATATTGTGCCTGGTGTGCTGGAGGTATTACATCACTATGCCTCTGCTCTCTCTTCCTCTGTCTCTTACTTTGGGTCTTTATCTATGATCTGCTTGAGCTTTGTCTCTGTGGCCTACTAGATGTCTCAACATGCTCTGTAGTAGAATCAAAACTGATGGTGGATGGACTTTGATAATTTTCACTCTGAGCTGTATATCTGGTGATCTCCTCAACCACTGGTGGGATGCAACTCTGGCTCATCTGTACCTCTATCAACTGAGCTCTCAATGTAGTGATCTCTCTCTCAAGATCCCTACACATCTCATCTCTACTGATGACCTGAGCCTCTAAAGCTATAATGACAAAGCTGGAGTCCTTTACTTGTGTCTTCAAAATTGAAATAGTTTCATTTGTAGTATGAAGGTCACAAGATACAACTGTGAGTCTCTCTCTCTCTCTCAAGTCTCAAGTCATCTTGAGCTGCTCTCAGCTCTCTAGTCAAGTCAATCTCTGGAACAAGATCCTCCATTCGGAAAATGGAGCACTCATCTGAACTCCCATTATCTACCTCTGAAGTGGAATCAATGTCTAGTGATGCATGAGCTTTAAATGCAAACTCATCTCTATATAAACTCTGTATTCTATCCCATAATGCCATTGCTGTCTCGCATCCACTAACTCGGACTTTCACACAATCTCCCAATCCATCCTTGATTGCATTCTTAGCTGTAGACTCATACAGGGCATCCACCTTCCGAGTACAAACTGTTTGCCATACATCAAAGCCAAGAGAACCTATATAATTTTTCATCCTCCACTTCCAGATCATAAATTCATTTCCATCAAAAACTGGGGGCTTGCAAAAATCATCCCATGTAGACATGTCTGCTCCCTGATCACTCAGCTGCTGATCAAGCTGTCACTGAGCCTGGCACTCTGATACCAATTGATGAACTTGATATGACACTGAGAGGGGGGGTGAATCAGTGTCTGAAAATTTTTCTTAATTATTTACTACTGCCCAGAGCTAATGGAGACCTAACTTTTCACACACACAAGCACATGCAAATCTACCTTGCTACCACTCAGTGGCCAGGTCAACCAGATTTACACACCCATCCTGCAAGCCATTCCATGCACTCCAAAATATATAGGAAAATAAAGACAGTCTACAACACAGGATATACGTGGTTCACCAATACAGTGTGTGATGGCTAGTCCACGGAGTAATGCCCAACGGGCTCCGTATATACTTAATACACTTCTTTTTGTTATCTATATAGCAGGGAGTACATACACCCAATTTATCCAGTATAAAACTAGGAGGGCACACATGTGCCAGGAATTCAGGTATCAAGTACCAGTATTCAGCACACGCTGCACACCATGCTTAACCCGCACCCACGGGAAGCAAATAACAAATTTTTTAGGCTTATAAATTTGCCTTACAATTTTCCCCCACTAGCTAGGTATTCAAAAATTTCCACCTACGCTAGCATACAATAAATTAAAGCATAAATAGATAAGGAATTGAAAATCTCACAAACAATGCTTTCGAATGGCCAACAATCTCTCTAAAGCTTCACACTGCCCTCAGATACTCTCTAACAGTCTTCAATGATGATAGAGATCAATTCACAGAACACACCTCGCTCACAGGCTTCTAATCTCTTCCACATAACCCATAATCACCATGAATATAAAAACAAAAGCTCTACTAACCTCTCATAGGGATTTAGCACTCCATTGATGCACAAAGAAGAGGTAGTTGGTGATTCATCACTCCCACAGGGCACGAAACCCTAGAAAACCTTCTCTTTGCCTTCAAAATTCTCTTTTCAATTTTTTTCTATGTTTTTTCGACTCCCAACGGCACCCAATGTATAGAGCATCAAAAAATATGGAAACTACAAGTTGAACAGACTGATTTGGAGCTCGGATGAAGAAGTTATGGCAGTTTGAAGTTCGGCCAGTCACAAATAAGGAAAGAAAATCTTTCCTTTCATAACCGCACACCCGCGCCGCACCATAGCTGCGCCGCCGATGCGTTGTTGCGCTCTGATTGGGTGATCAGAGTATCTTCAGTGGCATCCGTCAGATCGTCTGCAAAAAGGTGGGATCGTCTGATGCCAGTCGGATCTATCAGATCACGTCTACGAAACTCGGAGTTAGTATGATCCATACAATCTGGATCAATCGCGGCGCTGCACTGTATGCGCATCACACTGGATCATTGTGCTGCTTCCATGTGATGCGGCGCAATTCTTTAACCTGTGTTTAGCCAATCACAAACTGTGGGGGAGTATCTAGGCGCAACCGCTGAGATACATACTAGCCCGCCTTCTCCAGAACCATCGATTTGGAATCTTGACTACGTGGCTTCATTCTAGTCGTTGATCTTGCATCTTGACCTCTTTTCAAACCAAAAATACCCCTAAACATTATGCAAAATGGCCTATAGAACCGCAGTTTCTTCCTCTCTTAGACATTTTGTCGAACACTTTGCATGCGCGCACGAGGGTTAGGACGTGCGCGTGGGCCTGTGCTTGCTTGCGGCTGTAAGGCCTGCGGGCCTTGCGGCTTGCTTGCGGCTGTGAGGCCTGCGGCCCTTGCTGCTTGCTTGCGGCTGTGAGGCCTGCGGGCCTTGCTGCTTGCTTGCGGCTGTGAGGCCTACAAGCCTTACTGCTTGCTTGCGGCATGGCCTGCGGCAGTGGACCTGCTGCCTGCTGCTGTGCCATGCGACTGGCCATGTGGCTGGCTGCCACTATGGTGCCGTGGCCCTCGGCCAGGCTGGCTGCCATGGTGGCATGCCACCTTCGCACAACGGGTCCCACCCATTGATTTTTACTCTCCTCATCCTCTCTCTTCTTTCTCTCTCTCTTTATTCTCTCTCCTCTTTCTCTCTTTACATCTTCTTTCTTTATTTCATTCTTCAAGATGCTGCAACACTGCCTCATCATCAGAAACTCGGCCACATCATCAGAGAGGCTGTGCCACATCACCAGTGGGGTCCACAGACACTCTCTCTCATCAAACTTGATATAGAATGTCATTTAACTCGCTACAAGTCATCTGAAACATATGTAGAACACTGTAGAACACACATGCGAAGTTGCCACATCTATGTCACTGCACTGATACTCTCTCTCCTGTACTGACACTCTCTCTCCTTATTTCTCTGACTGAATGCACATCAACACAGTCACATCAGTCAAGTTGCCAACAATGACAACACAAAGTCCAACAGAGGTAAACTCCAGAAGCAATTTAAGAGACTCACTACGGAGACCAAGATGCTCCATCAAAGAGTTCTTCTTTCTTTCCTTCTTCAAAACCCTTCTGTATCAAATTACCCTTAGCAAACCCATTAGGTTCAACCTTCCTCTGAACCTTGTAATCCATATCAAAGTCTTGTATCAAAGTTCTATCAAGTGTTCTGTAAGTCTTTCAAATTCCTAATTGTGACTTATTTCATGCATTTTACTTTCAGTTTATTAAATTAATTTTAATTGCTTTTGTTTATATATAGCCTTCATGGCTGGTTAGTATTTCATCTGTATTTAATTTTTGAATCATTTATTTGCATTGTTATATCACCTTCATGGTCGTTTTTACTTTACAAATTTTTATTTTTACATTTACAAATTCTTGTTTTAAAACCTGTGTCACTTGACTTGTGGTGATGTTTCATTTGTCCAACCTTTGAGTTGGTCAGAATAGCCAGAAACAATTATTTCTGTAATGGCTCTGTCAAAATATTCTTTAAGCCCATAACGAATATGATATATCTTTACCATAAGCCGTTTGCTGTGGACTAGCCAAAATATTAATCGAGTTTTGATCCGTTGTGCACGTATTGAAACTTAGTGTAACTTGTTGTTTGGAAGAATCATTTAGATGAAGTATGTTCAAATTTGAATTTTGTGGTATGATCTCCA
Organism: Protea cynaroides; assembly: GCA_028583415.1. Taxonomy (NCBI): domain Eukaryota; kingdom Viridiplantae; phylum Streptophyta; class Magnoliopsida; order Proteales; family Proteaceae; genus Protea; species Protea cynaroides. The sequence goes on along the minus strand of CM053266.1, from coordinate 73,647,489 downwards.
TACCTGTAAAAAAGGAGAAAACAAGTTCTTGACAAAAAATATTAATAGTGATACCAAAATCAGATACAAAAAATGGTTTAATAGAACTTAGAAATGGTTGACCAAGGATAACCTCGGTGTTAAGATTTTTAACAAGGAAAAAAGTTTGGCTAAGACTAAAATTTTGTTTACAAATTTGAACATTTGATAATTTGTATTGGACGGTGAGTCTTGAACCATTGGCTCCTAATAGCCTATGGGTGGTGGACTTAAAATATTGAGGGATGAGATTTTCTGGGATGCAGTTTAATTGGGCTCCTAAATCAACAAGAGCAGTAGTTTGTAAAACAAAATTATTTAAAATAATTAAATTTGTATGAATATGCCACTATGGGGCAGTTTAAATAGTATCAACAAAATGGTTGAGGTTTTGATTGGAAATATCAGGAATAGGATTAGTAACTCTTGATTTGATGTTTGATAGTTGATGATTCTTGACAGGACGAACGCCGAATCCTAACTTTAGTTCAAAAATTTCATGTAAAATGGTGGGCAAATTACGACATTAAATTTTGCACTAAAGAAATCATCATCAAAGCCATCTCTAGGGTCGAAGCTGTAAATAAGCAAAAATGCTATCGAGCTAATCCCCTATCAAATTCTTAAAGCAAACAGGTAGAAATCGAAGCCCAACTAGCTCTTCTGCAGCACCAATCAGACGAATCTGTTGACGAATCAATTGGATCTTTTCATTATCCCAAGAATAATTTGCTCAAGACCCATACGCTCCAGATTCTAATCCAAATACATATGCAGGACTCTAGGAATTAAGTCAATAGTTCATCCAACAACAACAACGATCAACACGAAATAAAGGATCTCGTCGATCTAATATCAAATGATCAAATCATAAAAGATCAAATGATCAGGTTCTAGACTAAGATGATGGAATCACGTCAGCCATGACGTCAACAAACAAATGGTACAAATATAATACGTAATCATAATACATATGTATTCTGTCACTATCTTAGTCAAGATACTCAAGCCACTACTGGGCTCACATTAATACGGTATAAATTTTGAACCAAACCAAAGGAAAAAATAGTGTCTACCACAAGTGACATAGGATCTAAAACAAGAATTTGTAAATACAAAAATAAAAAATTTGTAAGGTAAAACCGACCATAATGGTTGTATAACAATGCAAATAAATAATTTAAAAATTAAATACAAATGAAATGCAAACCAGCCATGAAGGCGGTATGCAAACAATTTATTTGATCAATTGAAAATAAAATGTATGAAACAAGTTACAATCAGGAATTTGAAAAACTTACAGAACACTTGATGGAACTTTGATACAAGACTTTGATATAGGTTACAAGCTTCAGAGGAAGGTTGAACCTAATGGATTTGCTAAGGGTAATCTGATACAGAAGGGTTTTGAAGAATGAAAGAAAGAAGAACTCTTTGATGGAGCACTTTGACCTCCTTGGTAAGTCTCCTAAATTGCTTCTGGAGTTTGCCTCTTAGATGACAGGTTGATGTAAGTCACAATGAACCTATATCCAAGGAGACAAACTCCAAAAGCAATTTAGGAGACTCACCAAGGAGGCCAAGGTGCTCCATCAAAGAGTTTTTCCTTTTTTTCTTCTTCAAAATCCTTCTGTATCAAATTACTCTTAGCAAACCCATTAGGTTCAACCTTTCTCTGAAACTTGTAACCCATATCAAAGTCTTGTATCAAAGTTCTATCAAGTGTTCTGTAAATTTTTCAAATTCTTGATTGTAACTTGTTTCATGCATTTTACTTTAGTTTATTAAATTAATTTTAAGTACTTTTGCTTACCTTCATGGCTAGTTTGTGTTACATCTGCATTTAATTTTCAAATTATTTATTTGCATTATTATACCACCTTCATGGTCGACTTTACCTTACAAATTTTTATTTTCGCATTTATAAATTCTTGGTTCAGATCCTATGTCGCTTATATATATATATATATATATATATATATATATATATATATATATATATATATATATATATAAACCCTTTTTGGCAAAAATTACGAAAATGGAAAAAAGAGGCTGAAAAAATGAAAGGGAAGGGAGAAGTGGATTCTTGGTGATTTACTATAGGAACTGCTTTTGCAATCTATTAATGGATTAAAGGTATGTGCTTGCTTGCTTTTGATGAAAGATTTATATTCTTGAACTAAGATTTATGAGAGATTAAATTGGAGCTCATTTGAATCTAGAGTTTATGCAAAGTTCCCTACTTGTTGAAACCGTTGTTGGGAGGAGAAGATTGTGCTTGAAGTTGTTTGAAGTTTGATTCTCCCCTTGAAATGGTTCAATATTTGCTTGTTATATGATCCTAGGAGAGTTATTTTTGAGATTCTTGGACTGAGGTTGGGATCAGGAAGCTAATTAAAAATTTTGAGTTCTTGAGGCAAGGGGGAATTTTGCAAAAATTTTCAACTTTGTTAAACAAAAATTTTGATTTCAAGTTTGGACTTTGTAGAACAATCTTGGGCATGATTAGGAAAGTAAATTGCTGTTTTATGGTTATATTTGATGTGCAATATATATAGAGAGGATCTTGCAAGAAATTCAAACCTTCAAGGTTGTTAATGGCAGAATTTCTAAGAGAAGAAAATTTTCAAATTTGAAGTTTTACCTATGCTAAGTTAGACAATGCTTAGGGCTGAGGTTAATTTAAATATCAAGAGGAGCATGTATACAAGATCTTAAATTTATTTTCGTAATTGTAAAACTTTATTGGTTCATTATTGGTGATAAAATACTCAATTTTGAACTAAGAAATGAAACCAATGAAATTATTGAAATTTATTATCAATTTATGCTAAGATGATATATGAATATTACATGTTTTAAACTAGAGTTTTGGGAAGCAATATGCAGGTTAGGAGGTGTATTTCAAAGGTATTAAGAGGCGGGAAAGTGATAAAATAGTTGCAGACCTTGGAACCAAGCTTTAATGGTAGATTTTATTAGAACTATAAAGAAATCGATTTTTTTATACAGGTTTTCTATTTAAGTTAATGTTGGACTGGATTTTAGTTTTATCTCTTCATTGAATAATGATAATGTATTCCTAATGCTAAATCATTAGGTTTGAAACCTTTTAAACCTATTTAGAATGGTTTGAAATTTCAGTTTTAAAAAAAGGTTAATAAGGCAGAAATGTTGAAATTTTCTTAAAGCTTTAATCATGTTAAAGTGATGTAGGAATGATGGATTGGTATTAATGAAGCATTGAAATTATACCTAAGTAATTTTAGTATTGATTTTATAAGTTTTAGATCATCCATAAAATCAACGGAGTGTGTTTTGAAACTCAGATTTGAAAAAAAAAAAAAGTAAAGATATGAATGTTGAAATTTTTTATTAATGCTATCTTTCATGAATGGAGTTATATTCCTTCCTTAAGCTTTGGGGCTTCATGAGACATTATTAGAAGGTTTTTTAGAGGTCTAAGGAGGGGGAGTTAGCTACCCAAGGCCTTAGCTTCATTGTTGGAACCAAAATTGATTTTGTCTAGAGGATGCATGGGACATGTTTTGTCATCCACACCCATCTTCCACAATAGCTTTTGAATTATTTATTTATTTATTTATTTAGGGGGGGGGTTAGAATATTATGTGTTTAGGGTTTTGATGAAACTCATTCCAATCTCATACAGTTGTCCTAGAACACAATAGAGAAGTCATAAACTACAAATCATAAAGACATACTTGTCAGTGAAGAGATCAATTCCCATGCGCTCTACGATGCTCCAAGCTTTGATTGAAATCCCTCGGCTACAGTATTCCACAGCCTCCAGACGATATCCTGACGTCTCTTGCTAATGGGTGTAGATAACTGATTAACCGTGGTTGTGGGGACTCTAACCCTGTATTTATAAAATACAGATGTAACCCTAAAACCCTTCCCACAATAGAATTAGGGTTAACAAACCTATCTCATACCATGTGACGAACCAAAGCAAATCGGTTATACTGTGTCAATCAGATTCCCACTGAATTAACTAGTTTAGGTAATTAATTAAGCCACATAAATCTAACAATCTCCCACTTGAGTTATATTAATTACAAAACTATCGTCAACCAGTGTGGCCACGGAATCCAACACACTAAATCGTCACTAACTTTGAAACATCCATCAAGCTTCCCAATGCGAGCAACATTGAATAATACACCTTAACATATGGTGTACAAACTTCTATCAGCCACAACAGATGTCTACTCAATACATGAATCGTTTGAGATAATGTATGAAAGTAACTCTCTTGCGAGTCCAAACTTGATTAAAGAACCTTAATCAAAGTACCCCAAAACCTTTATGGGTAATATAACATGGTATTTAAATATTCTAAAATTATAATACCATACTTTGTTTAGACACCACCTTAAATATTTGATATTATCCTCTCATGGTAAATCGCCTCTAGCTTGGATTAATACCGCACTTTGACTTACCATCATTATTTGTATGGCTGAATACCGTCTCTTATCTTGGCTGAATACTACCTTATATATCTGGTTGAATACTACCTTGTTCATCCTTTGGCTAAATACTGCCTAGTGTTTGGTTAAATATTTTCTGATTTATCTTTGACTAAATACGTCCTGATTTATCTTTGACATGTCAAACACATAACTATGTATGCAAAATAGCAATAATACAAATGCTAATGTAAACAAAATCATAGTTACAAAAATTGTATCCATCAAACCATGAGCAATACAATCAAACACAGTAAGCAATGTGAAAATACAAGTATAAACATAAAGAGTCTCCCACTGATTAAATACATCTAGAGACTCTCACTGATTCCTAGATCTTTGGCCACTTAAGCCTCTGATAAAATTAATTATTTTCAACCATTCTTATATTGGATGTACTGTCCCTTAAAAACTCCCACTGACAAGACCTTCATCAGAGAATCTACAACGATATAAAATCTTTTGACATTATCCATACTTGAAGAGATTTAATCTCTATTATACTTTAAAATACTAGATTTCATATTATTCTTTGAGAAGAACACAGCTGAACCGTTGTCACAATATATCTCAATAGGTTTAGAAGTAGAGTCTACAACCTCCAAACCAGAAAAGAAATTTTTATACTAGATACCTTGCTTGTTATCTTTATATAGAGTTACAAAAACCCTATCACCATGACAATGAACATTGATGTTGGTTTCTTGTTATCAATACAATCATTATAAATTACATCAAAATAGCCTAGAGTGTCACTACTTCTATAAATGAATATATAATCTTTGGTCCTCTGCATATATGTCATGACCTTCTTTTTCTCCATTGTCCAGTAAGCTATATCAGCATCCAACTGAAAACATCCTATGACACTCAATGAAAAGGCTATATGAAATGATTACAACCTTAAACATATATCAAGCTCTCTACTGCATTGTAGATGCTAATACTTAGTATCATTCTTTGTCTACAATTCTGTCAATTTATCTCCTTTACTGATTTGAGCATCCGCAACTTACTAGTTATACATGCATATTGAACCATTCGAAAACACGAACAGTATTTATACTTTGAGATAAATCTAGAATTTTATTTTTCCTGTCATGAGAAAACTCAATACTAGGTACAAAGGTACTTGCTCATACAGTTTTACACATCGAAGTTTTTCAGACAGAAAAATATTGATTTCAACTAGTAAATCATGTCACTACAGGCCAATGAAAACCTTCAACACACATGACAAGGAAGTGAATCCACTCTCACTGACCTATAGATATATATAATGGTCAATAACAATCTCAACAAAGTTGAAAGAAGATACAACCCTGTCAAACTTTAAATACCATTATCCAGATATCCGTTTAATCCACAGATTGACTTTATAAGTCTACAAAACATATCTTCTTTATCCTTACCACAAAACCTTGTGACTAAAATATATAAATATTTTTTTCTAGATTTTCTTTGATCAAAATGATCTTTACATCTACCTGATGCAACTCTAAAAATAAAATGAGCAACTAAGACCTCAAAATTTGAAGTTCTCTTTCTCTTCCCTTTGTGTGATTCTACTTTGCTATAAGTCTTACTTTGTAGCAATCAATTCTCCCACTAAAATCACATATTTTTTTGTATACCTATTTTTAGTCTATGAGTATACCGCTCATTGACAAAAGTATAAAATCCCAAGTCTCGCTATTGTTCATTGACAACAACACATCCTTTATGATCATTAAACATTTAAAAGTAATTTTATTACTAACAACTTGCTCAAAATCATTAGGATCTTCATTTTTATCCATCACCAAGAATATCTATTTTGAAGTACAATATGTGATTGAATGAAATCACAAATCTACATAGTCTAGTATATCTCTTCATTGCCTCATCTAGCTCTGCTACTATGGCTGAAACATCAATCTTAATGAATATTTTTATAATCATTTCGTTACACTCTAGTAACATTTCTGGTATCTCAACTGGTTGCTTCACAGCCATTTTCAGGTGGTCTCATCAAACTTTAAGTTTCTTGGGTCTATTTTGACATCCCAAAAAAATGACAACTCAATGTCTTAAAATAATCACTCTCCCACGAGTATTATGAAATCATGTCAGTTCTACAGTCTCAAACAATAAGATAACTTAAACTGAAACTGACTAAGTACTTTATTAACAATATAGACTACAATATCAATTCTTTCCTTATATGATCAAATACATTCTTAGGCTTTTGCAAACACTTGCTTAAATTTATTAGAGAATAGACCAGTATCACATGGTCTCCCAAAACTCTCTCATTCAGATCCAATAGTTTCAATTCTTTTAATAAAAAAAATTTCACCTTAATTTTCATTATTTAGAAAAACAACCATAGACTAAACTATGACAAGAAGTCCTAGATGAAATTTTGATGTCCACCAAGTCCAATAAATCCTTGTTGTGAATAACCTTCACTTACTTTAATCTTGTCATCTTCTCTTTTAATTAATTCTCACATATATACATGTAATAAACCTTGGAAGGAGAATTTCAGAATATTATTCTTTCTAATATTTCTTTGGACAACAGTCCTAAACCCTTATGACCAGGGTAGAATATTACAATATACAGTTTAACTTCTAAAGATATAATAAATTAAAGATTTTTATACTTCTATTAGTTCAAACTACGATTAATGCTTAACTATCCAATATACTACACCTTCTTGCTCAGAAGTTTCATAATCCTTATTCTTTTTTCACTTAAGCTGTCCAGCTATATAAATTTTTCTTTACATGTCCTTTCTGGGTCAATCTACAAGAATTTTATTCTACTTAGATCCATTTTATCTTGTAGTTTCTTAATGTCTAATTCTTTGTCATAAAGTTTCTGACTATTCCATGAAAAAATATTTTTCTTTCTATGGGTTTCTCTACCCTTTTTACAACTTGCCTTTGTCTGGGTATATATTATGTATTATGACATTGGCATTCATATTTTTCTCTTTTCTTTAAACTTTTATCCTTAGTTATTTCACTTTAGGGTTCACTATATTTTTGAGTACTATAGGTCACCAGGATCTCACTATATAGTTCTTGTGAGGAAGTGAAAAGTCTAAAATATCACCTATATAGGTTTTAATGAACCTATAAATATTCACTTATCCTTGAGCTTATCATTAATACTTAACAGCTCTACCTTGTACTTCCTCACATTCCCAATACCATCACTTATAATCAAAAACTGATACTGATGGACTTGAGTAATAAAACATCTCTCTGTCCCTTCTTGAAAAATCAAATCTTTCTTTGAATTTTACAGGAAATATCATTTTTCAATGTTCCTCATCTGAACATTGCTTTACTTAATGTTAAGGACTGAACACCCTAAGGATCAGAATACAATTTTTCTGTTGAGTACATCTAGGTTAAATAGTTCTAGACTAGTTTTTCAATTTCCATGCCAATTCATAGAACTGGCTGCCAAAGACAGGCATCTTAAGGTATTTAATCATTACATGTCCACAACTATATTACAATGTAAATAATTATAAGTCTACGATTAATACCAAATAAAATTAGCTAGCAAAAATATATATACATAACATGTGCAAGCTAATTAATATCTTTGAAAAGTCAACCAAACTACACACACATCCTTTGGGACAATATGTGCACTGTTCCTCTCAATATCTGTGTAATAACTGCGAAGAGATAATGACTTTCGAAAATCTCACCACCTTTGGGTGGATGAAGACCCCTAAAGCCACAATCCTTCAACCATGTGCATGAGTTCCTTGTAATCTTTGACAACGCCACCTTTGGGTGGACAGTGCCGTTCTTTACTGCATCCATAAAAGTGAGAGTTTATGTTAGTGTCACTTTTGTGTGAACACTATACTTCCTTTATTGTAGTTTGTAAATACATAAATGCTAGATTTGAGCATATTATGATAGAACTAAGGTTGCCATTTTGGTGGTCACACCATAATCCTTACACAATAGCTATAAATCATAATTTGAATAAACTTGAATAATGTCACTTTTGGATGAACATTATCAAAACTGAAGCATTTACAAATACATACCCTTGAATTTGAACACATCATAATAAAACAAGGTTACCACTGTGGTGGTCACACCAAGTTCCACCATGATATGAATAAATCCTAAACTACAGCTTATGTGGGATATTTATTTAATCATGAATGCTTTAAAATATAATTTTACAAGTCTAAACATTCATATAAACATGCACATTAGCTCAATCAATCAATTTTGTACAATAACTTTAAGAAAAATCAGTAAAAACATTACAAATCGAGTTCCCATAGGGTATTTTTCCATAATAATATATTTTTTCATGCATCAAAATGTACCAAAATATATATTAGATTGAAGAGTATTAAAAATGGAGTCCAACCAAACAAACCAGAGGTCAATCCGATCCTTTCTAGCTCCCAGAATCACTATTTAATATCCTTTTGTTAAAAAAAAGAAACCAAACAGGCCTTTATAAGAAAATCTGGTCTGGGTTGGTTTGGTTCGATTCGGTTCAAGTCGGCTTGGCCAGGTCCGACCTGACTTCGGTTCAGTTCAAATTGAACCGAGTATAACCCTTTTTTTTAATTACTTTGGTTCAGACCGCAAGCAAGCGGTTTGATGTAAACCAAACCACGGTTCGACCAATTAGCTCAACCTCCGATCCAACCAATGGGTGAACCCGGTTCATCATTCGGGTATCCGGGTCAAAAATCTCAATTCTTGGGTCAGATATGCGGGTCAAAATTCTGGCTTTCGGGTCGAGCTATTCAAGTTAGATACCAAACTTGCGGGTCGGATCCGGTTCACACGTGCTAGTCCGCACGTGTGTAATGTAACTGGTCTTGGGCTTGGGCCTTGGCTGACCAGGCTTGGCCAGGCCAGGCTGGCTCGGCTTAGCCTGCCCCAAGCCCCGCCCTGGCTGCCTTCGGCTTGGCTCAGCCTGGGTCGAGGCTAGGGTTTTCGATTCTGGTCGAGTTAACTCGGCAATGAATCGGGGCCGCCAGTATTTTTTTTTTAATTCGGGTCGACTCGGTTCGAGTCTCGGCCCAACCCATTAGGGATTCTGAGTTGAGCCGACAATGACCAGGTCAACATCGCCAGAACTTTTTTTTTTAAATTCTCCCACCAACGAGTGAGATCTACTCGCGAATACTACCGGCGAGTGTCGGCGCGTCAGATATCCAGCACCGATGATTTTTATATCACCGGCTCTGTCTCATCGAGGGCTTTCCAATGGTATATTGCTTAACCTATTTTGTTGGTCGAAAAAATTTTCGTCGATGGAAAACTCTGACAGTATCCAAAACTTGAGAAAAATTTCTCTTTTAATTTGACAATTCATTATTAGTCTTTATAATCAATCTCAATTGATTCTAGGTCTATATGGTTGGCTCTGATACGAACTGTAAGAATATTATGTGTTTAGGATTTCAATGAAACTCATTCCAATCTCATACAATTGCCATAGAACACAATAAAGAAACCATAAACTATGAATCATAAAGACATACCTATCAGTGAAGAGATCAATTCTCATGCGCTCTACGAAGCTCCAAGCTTTGATCGAAATTCTTCGGCTACAATCTTCCACAGCCTCTAGAGGATATCCTGACGTCTCTTGCTAATGGGTGCAGAGAACTGATTAATCGTGACTGTGGGGACTCTAACCCTGTATTTATAGAATACAGATGTAACCCTAAAACCCTTCCCATAATAGAATTAGGGTTACCAAACCTATCTCATACCATGTGACGAACCAAACTAAATCGGCTATATCATGTCAATCAGATTCTCACTGAATTAACTAGTTTAGGTAATTAATTAAGCCCACATAAATCTAACAGGGGGATCCTTCTCCTATTCACTAGAAAAATGTTAGTGGATATTTATGGGATATTAAATGGAATCTTTTGCTGAGTGTTAGATAACTAAGTGGTTACGCAAAGCACTCCCCACTATATTGTTATGTTAGATAATCTTAGAAGCTAAAAAGTTGAAGTGCTTCAAGAGGTACTTTTCATGACCACCTCAGGCAGCAAAGGTAGGAGATCTATGGGTGATTTAGAAGGGATGGTTCCTAAAATATTTGTAAGGTTATTCTGAGGCAAGCATGATAATATTTTGTTTTCTCAATAATGTAAATAGGAACTCTTAGTTGCTGAAATTGTTCCAAGTATACTTGCAAGTGATATTGAGGTCTTCTCTTTGACAAGCTAAGGTGAAGGAACTCTTCCTCTGTAGTAGGCTAATAATGTATAGAATAATGCTTGGATATGTGAGAAAAAGTATAAGTGTATGTTGTGTTTAAAATGTAAGTATGGTGTGATGAGTATAACTACGAAATTTAATGTATAGGGCAAGGTGTTAATATATGGGTTTAATAACAGATTTATAGAATTATGTTGTTGATGATGAAGTGGTTATATGTATATAAATAAATCTGAGTAGAGGACTCATGTGGTAGCTATGAATTCTTCTTATAGCCATATAGATATTATAATAGTAAACTTGATAAGGCTACACTTCTTACTTATGGATTATTTTTTCTAAAGTAAGACTTAGTTACTGAATTTTCTTTAGTGATGAATGAAAATGAATTATTGACTATTTTTCTAAAGTAAGACTTAGTTGTTGAGTTTTCTTAAGTGATGAATAGAAAATAATATATGGATTGTTTTTCTAAAGTAAGACTTAGTTGCTGAATTTTCTTAAGTGATGAATGAAAATGAATTATAGAATATTTTTTTAAAGTAAAACTGAGTTGCTGAATTTTCTTAAGTGATGAATAGAAAATAATTTATAGACTGCTTTTCTAAATTAATACTTAGGCTCTCTTTGGTATATATTATAGAATTAATTATATAATACATTATGACATATGTAGTTATTTGGTATGATTTATGGCACTTATTTATAATTAAAATAAATTGATATAATCTAAAATATATAAATAGGTTATAAGGTATTTATCATTCTTGTGATAATCTATTATTATTTCTTTATGTCTAGTGATATCAAAAGATTATTATGTATGATTCATAATTTATTTTTATAAATTATTTATAATAAATAATTCATAATCATAAATATAAGCTGTACCAAAGAGAGCCTTAGTTGCTGAATTTTTCTTAAGTGATGAATGAAAATGAACATAACTGTTTTCTAAAGTAAGACTTAGTTGCAGAATTTTCTTAAGTGATGAAATGAAAATGAATTATGGACTGTTTTTCTAAAGTAAGACTTAATTGTTGAATTTTTCTTAAGTGACGAATGAAAAATGATTTATGGACTGTTTTTCTTAAGTAAGACATAGTTGCTGAATTTTTCTTATGGTATGAATGGATAATGATTTATGGACTGTTTTGAGACAAAAATTAAAAGTTATATTTAGGCATACACAGGTATGGAATTTTCCTTGATTATGACACTTATATTGTGAAATATCAAATGCTTTAAGGACACTGGTTAACTATGTCCTTAGAGGAGAAATTTTATGAACACTTGTCATGTCTTATATACAATGTTAAGGCACTTAATGGTTAAAATGGGAGTGTTATAAGCTTAAAAGATAGTATAGGAATGTTGAGGACAGCAATGAAAAGAAAACAGTAAACAAGTTGAGTAAGAATAAGAATTGCAAAGTTATGATAAGTTAAGTAAAGACTAATGGGGGGTATTCTTGGGCAAAACACATAGTTTAAACCGGTGAGCTCAGTATATCACCCAATATGAAAGTTATGTAAGGAAAGGAAGGATAAAATAAGTTTAAGCAATGTAAAAAGGGAGTACACCTAGGCAAGACACGTAGACTAAACCGGTGAGCCTGGTGTACTACATGACAAGATAAGATATGCAAATAAGATGAGAATGAAACATAAGAATGTAGCGGGGTGCATCCGACAAGACACGTAGATTAAACCAGTGAACTGATGCATTACCCAGTATGAAAGACATGTAAAAAGGCAAGTATTTAGGCAAAACCCGTAGTTTAAACCAGTAAGCCAACATTTTGCCACATATTTATGATACATAAGTATGTGAATAAGAATTTTAAGAAGGCAGGTGTCTGGGGAAGACTGTAAATTAAACCAGTGAGCTTGACACTTTGCTATATGTAAACGATAAGTAAGCATAAGAATAAGAGAGCATGGTATTTAAGCAAAATCCATAGTTTAAACCGGTGAGCCAATACCTTGCTATATGTGTAAGTACGTGAGAATATGAAAGAAAAGGTTAAGTATTCAGACAAGACACGTGGAATAAACTGGTGAGCCCAATACATAACTAGATATGATAAGCATGCGATGTGTTGGGCAAGATACGCAGTTTAAGCCGATGAGCCCAATACATAGCTTGTCAAGTAAGGTAAGCTATGACATAAAGAAAAATATAAGTAAGAAAAATGAATAGCACAAAAAGGATCAAATAAGTAAGGTAATGATGAAATGACCTTTTGTTACTTATGGAAAGTTTTTATGGTGAAATAGCTAAGATAAGAAATGTTAAATTTGTAAATTTTATCCATCTTACATGACAACTTATGCTATTATGCATGCTTGTATGTATTCTTGCCAGTGTGGATTTTCACTCATTGAGTTTTGGCTCACTCTAGTTGTTGAATATGTTTTACAAATGATGATAGTGAAAGCAAAGATAAGGCAGACTACAAATGAAAGTTCAAGTGAGAAAAAAAATACCCATTGGAAACTTTGATATCTTTTGTTTATATTTTGGTTTTGTTTACATTTTGATGTAATGTAATCATTGTGGGCAAACTCATTTTTGTGTTGTGCCCACATCATTTTGTAAAGAACAACTTAATACTTTTTATCCTTGTAAAGCAGCGCTTCTAGCCATTAAATATGAATTTTATTGTGTTTAAGTGTTCTGCTGTTTAAATGGTTGAATAATGTAATGATTTAGCTTATGGATGGTGATGTATTAAAAATGAAAAATTTATGCATGGTTTTTATATCTATGCTTGTATATTGTTGACCCGACTACCAATCCAAACCCAATCCGGGTAAGCTCCCTAAAACCCCTACATACACAACTGGGGTCGATGTTTAATTCACGACAATCTTAGGCTATACCTTTCAAGCAAGCTTTTCCATAGGAAAAATCACGTTTCTGAAAGAGAATTTACCCTCTAAATGTGCTTTCAAACCAAATCTAGCGTCGCAACGTGCACTTAAGAACTTGAGGAGGCCACTAAGAAGATTTGTTATGGAAACTTCCCGTATAATCGGCACGTACGATTCCAAAAAGATGAAAAATACGAAGTGCAAAAAATGAACAAGATATAAAAACACAGATATACATGGTTTGGTACTGGTGTGGTAACCTACGTCCATGGGATAATCTCAACAGAGCTCTTCTTATTATATCAGGGAAAATTACAAGCCACACCCCTCACATTGACAACACAATACATGTGTCTCACACTAAATAAAGATGTCTCACTAATATAACTCCCACAAGTATTTTCATAAAAAAATACTTACCCAGAGAAACCCTTCACCATTAATCGATATTTGTATCAACCTTTTCGTTAGTGTCTCTTTTCAGCTTGTAGATCCACTTGCAACCAATAGCCTTTCGCCCATTAGGTAGCTTGATAAGATTCCAAGTCTTATTTTTATACAGTACTTCCATCTTCTCTTCCATAGATGCCCTTTATTGAGAAGCATCACTAGACTCACAGGCTTCTAGATATGTACAAGGCTCATGCTCTTCAATGATGCAAGCATAAGCCGTGATATAATCTTTGAGCCAAATAGGAGGATTTCTAATCCTCTTGGGTCATCCTTGGTTCTTGAGCTTCAACACCTGGTTCAGTATGCTCTTCGTCAGCTTCATCTCCTTTAGTATCAGTCAACCGTTCTTCAGATTAATTTTAAACTTCTTTAAGTAATTCAAGTTCAAACATCTATGGCAAGTCAAAACTTGATGTTTCTTTGTCTTTTTGCAATGAATCTTCATTAAAAACAACATCTTGGCTAATAACTAACTTGTGGGCAAAAGGATCTCAAAACCTATAACCCTTTACTCCTGCTGCATAGCCAAGAAAAATACATTGTTTGGATCTCGTATCAAACTTAGTCCTTAACTTTTTAGGAACCCACATATAAGCATCACAACCAAAATTACGGATAAATGAATAATCAACAAGTTTTTCAGACCATACCTCTTCTGGAATTTTTTCATCCAGAGCAGTTGTTGGGGAACGATTCACCACGTAACAAGTTGTGCATATAGCTTTGGCCCAAAACTTCTGTTCTATTCCAACACAGCTCAACATGCTTTTAGCACGATCCATTAACATATGATTCATACGCTAAGCCACTTTATTTTGTTGTGGAGGTCTAGGAAATGTGTAGTGCCTCTAAATTCCAGGATCACTACAAAAATCTATGAATTCTTCCAATATATATACTCTTATTATCTATTTTCAGACACTTTATTTTTGTTCCTTTCTGATTTTCCACTAACGCTTTAAACTTTTTAAAAAAAACAAAAGCATCACTTTTTTTTAAGAATATAAATCGAAACTTTTTTAAAATAATCATTAATAAAAGAAATAAATTGCCTTAAGCCACCCAAAGACTCAACAGGAGCTTCCCAAATGTCAGAATGTTTCAAATGACTAATATTCTTACTTTCAGCCATGAAACAACGAAAGGGAGCTCTATCAAGCTTTCCAGCTAAGCAATCTTTACAAAAATCTAAATTAACATATTTTAAACCAGAAAAAAGGTCTCGATCAAGAAGTACCTTTAACACTTGCATGCTCATGTGTCACAAGTGTCTATTAGTTCTTGGCTTTGTCACAACATTGGCGATAATAGCTTCAGCAACTATAGTGTCTCTGATTAGCCAATACAATTTGTCCATCAATTATCTTTTCACCATGATAAGTGCTTATTTAATGATCTTCAATCAACCCTTTTCCACAGTAATTCTAAAACCATCTTCATCAAACTTTTCCAATGATAGTAAATTCTTTGTACACCAGAAACTATACGTGTGATGCCATCAAACATTGTAACACGAACGTCTATGATCCCCACAATTTTACATGAGTTATCATTACCCATGTATATTGTACCAACACTATAAGACTAATATGTATGGAACCAGTATCTATGTGGCATCATATGGAAAGAAGCACCCGAGTACAAAATCCATTGATAGATTACGCTTTCCACTGGAATCGCAGACAACACCTCGCCATCATCGGATGAATCTCCCTTTTCAAAGATATTACCTTGAGAATTCGTTGATGACGATGTATTTTGAGAATCAAATTTAGAATTTTGATTCTCCTTCTTGGATTTACATTCCTTACGCATGTGGCCCTTTTGTCTACATTTCCAACAAGAACTTTGTTTACGTCATTTTGATTTAAATCTTGACTGTTGTCTCCCACTAGAACTTCGTCCTATGGGTCTTCCTCGGACCATCATTGTATTACCAAAAGAGCTCTCAAGTATTTTTCTACAAGCTTTTTTAGAAAATAATGTGCCCACAGCTGACTATCTATTGAGATTCTATCTAGTATTGAGATCATAATAAAAAAAATCCCATAAATCTGGCATAAAACATAGAAGAAGTGTTACCTTTTCCTCGTCCTTGATTTTAACGTCGATGGTGGTCAATCTGCTCAACAAGGTATTAAACACATTCAAGTGATCTTAAAAAGAGGAGCCTTCCTTTATCTTCAAACTGTATAATTGTCGATAAAGAAATATTTTATTTGGCATTGATCTTCCCTCGTAGAGATTATTCAACTTGTCCCACAAACCTTTAAAAGTGGTTTGATCAGAGACATTAAAGAGAACATAATCATCTAGCGTAAATAGTAAATCCACCATTGCGTTTGATCTTTCTGTGTAAAATCTTCTTTTTTCATATCAACCAGCTTTTTTATTTGCCATTGAGAGCAATGACACATCCATTCTTGGCCAACATGGCTCAGATTTTTAGCTTCCACAACGGATAATTTGACACGTTGAACTTTGGCACCTTGAACTTTGTAGAAGCCAATCTCGCCAAAGTATAACGTTGAAATACGTATGTCGATGCTGATCTCATACTGTAAAGGTTTCTCAACCTTTTAATTTGATACCAATTATTACAAAAAATTTCCACATAATCAGCATACGATATCAAAAAATTAAAAATGCAAAGCATAAAATATGAACAAGATGTAAATACAACGTATGGAACAAAGGATTACCGGATATACACAGGTTTCGGTCAAATATCGAGAACAAAATGGTAACCTAAGTCCGGTACATGATATACAGGGACAATCTTAACGGAGCTCTTCTTGCTATATTAGGGTAAATTATAAGCCACACCCTTCATCTTGACAACACAATGCATGGGTCATACACTCAACAAAGATATCTCATCAGTACAACTCCCACAAATATTCTGTTGGACTTTATGTTGTCATTGTTGGCAACTTGACTGATGTGACATTTTCTGTAAGTATATAGTCAAAGAAATGAGGAGAGAGAGTATCAGTGTAGGAGAGAGAGTGTCAGTGCAATGGCAAAGATTGAGCAATTTTGCATGTGTGTTCTACAGTGTTCTACATGTATTTTAGATGACTTACAATGAGTTAAATAGGATTTTATACTGATTTTGATGTGAGAGAGTGTCTGTGGATCTCACTAGTGATGTGGCACAGTTTCTGATGATGTGGCCGAGTTTCTAATGATGAGGCAATCCTGCAACACCTTGAAGCATTACATAAAGAAAGAAAATGTAGAGAGAGAATGAGGAGAGAGAAAAAGGAGAGAAAAAATGTTGGTGGGTCCCACAGCAGGTTCATGAAATTTCGACAGTGGAAAGATGTAGAGCGTCGAGTTATCTTTCCAACGCAACTTGAATCACTCAATTCTGACGTCGGATGAGAGAGATATCGCAGTTTCCGTTAGATCGCTCAAAAAAGTCATTAAAACATTTGTTTAGGGGCATTTTGGGCAAGAAGAAAATTTAAAGATTCCAAATCTGCTGCTAAAATGAAACCGATGCTCAGATTCACTTTGAATGGCCCAGATCAAGGCGGGCTTGAGTGCATCGGAGCCATCGATATTCCATCGCGCGCCTTCGGATTGGTTGGATGCAGATTATTATAATGCTCTCTATTGCATGGAGTACTAGCCTGATTCCGTGTGGCGCACGCGCGGTACTACGCCGCGGTTGATCTAGATCTTGCGGTTGCGATTGAAGCCGATCGTGCTTGACGCGATTGATGCAGATCCAGCGGCTCACGTTGAATACCGCCTTTTTAAGGTTATCCGACGGATGGTAGAGGAGATTCCACATCACCCAATCAGCATTCGACAACGCGCAGGAGCGGGCAGCGATTCCATGTAGCGCGGGTGCACGGTATGCCTCCGAAAGATTCTGTTTTGAATTTTCTGATTGGTCGAACTTCAAACCACCATAACTTCTTCATCCGAGCTCTAAATCGGTCCGTTCAAGTTGCAATTTCCATATTTTTTGATGCTCTATCTATTGGGCACCGTTGGGAGTCGAATTAAGGCTGAGAAAAATAAAAAAGAGTGCTTTGAAGCTTAAGAGAAGGTTTTTCTAGGGTTTTGTGCCTGTAGGAGTGATCAATCACCAACTACCTCTTCTCTATGCATCAATGGAGTGTTAAATCCCTATGAGAGGTCAGTAGAGCATTTATGTTTACATTCATGGTGATTATGGGTTGTGTGGAAGATATTAGAAGCCTGTGAGCGAGGTGTGCTCTGTGAATCAAACTTTATTATCATTGAAGACTGTTAGAGAGTACCTGAGGGCAGTGTGAAGCTTCAGAGATTGTTGGTCATTCGAAAGCATTGTTTGTGAGATTCTCAATTCCTTATCTATTTATGCTTTCAATTTATTGTATGCTAGCGTAGGTGTAAATTGTTGAATACTTTGCTAGTGGGGGAAAATTGTAAGGCAAATTAGCCTATAAAAAAATTATTATTTGCTTCCCGTGGGTGCAGGTTAAGCGTGGTGTGCAGCGTATGTTGAAAACTCGTACTTGATACCTGAATTCCTGGCACATGTGTGCCCTCCTAGTTTTATGCTGGGTAAATTGGGTATATGTATTTCCTGCTGTGTAGACAGCAAAAAGAAGTGTATTGAGTATATACGGAGCCCGTTGGGCATTACTCCGTGGATTAGCCATCACACAATGTGTTGGTGAACCACGTATATCCTGTGTTGTAGACTATCTTTATTTTCCTATATATTTTGGAGTACGTGGAATGACTTACAGGATGGGTGTGCAAATCTGGTAGACCTGGCCACTGAGTGGTAGCGAGGTAGATTTGCATAGGCTTGTGTGTGTATAAAAGAATATATCTCCATCAGCTCTGGGCAGTAGTAAATAATCAGAAAAAATTTTAGACGCTGATTCACCCCCCCTCTCAGTGTCATATCAAGTTCATCAATTGGTATCAGAGCGCCAGGTTCAGTGACAGCTTAATCAGCAACTGAGAAGATCAGAATAAAGATATGGCACCAAGAAAAGGTTTTAACAGGCCCCCATTGTTCAATGGGACAAAATTTGTATTTTGGAATAAAAGAATGGAGATCTACATTGGGTCTCTTGGGTTTAATGTATGGGCTTCTATTGAGAATGGCTACACTGATACGAATGCTCCCACTACAGTAGACAAGAAAAATTTTGAAAACAATAGAAAGGCTTTAAATGCTATTCAAAGGGGACTGAAAAACAGTGAACTGGCTAAAGTAATGGACTGCAAGACAGCAAAAGAGGTCTGGGATAGATTGATCAACATATATGAAGGAGATAAGAAGATCAAGACAATCAAGCTACAAATATTCATAGGTTAGTTTGAGAACCTGAAGATGTATGAAGATGAGACCATTAACGAGTACATGAACAAGGTTAATGAAGTGATTAATTCCATTAAAGGACTTGGTGAGGACCTAAAAGGTCATATTGTTTGTCAAAAAATCTTAAGGTCTCTTACTCCTAAATTTGAGTCAAAAGTATCAGTTTTTGAAGAGACCAAGGATTTAGAACAGGTGACTATTGATGAGATTCATGGAGCCTTAACAGCTTTTGAGATGAGAATAGATCCAGAAACCTCTGTTAATAAGCAAGTTGCTTTTAAAGCCATGAAGAAGATAAAAATTTCTAAAAATATAGATGAAGAAGAAAGTGAAGATGAAGCCATAGCTCACTTTACTAGAAAATTGAAGAAGGGTACAAGAAGGTACAAGAACAAACTCCCATTCAAGTGCTTCAATTATGGTAAGGTTGGACACTTTGCTGCAAAATGTCCAAAGAGGAATAAATTGATAGTGATGATGAAGATGACAGCAATGACAGTTACAAGGCCAAAAGCTTCAAGAAGAACAAGCATAAAAGAAAAAGCTTTATTTCCAAGAGAAACAGTGACACTTCATATGATAACTCAGATGATACTTCTGAGGAAGTGTCTAGTGAGGCTTTGTCCATGGTTTTCCTTGAAGAACGAGAAGAGAACAAAAATGAAAAATCAAGCTCAATCAGTGACGAAGAAGGTGAAATAAATCTTGAAACAGAGTTTCAAGCAGCTATGAAGGAACTTAACAAGGAACGAAAGAATAACAAGTTTGTCTCAAGAGAACTTAAAAAGCAGAAATAGTTGATTCAAGACTTGAGAGTTCAAGAAGTAGAGTCCAAAAAAATTATTGACAGTCTCAAGACTCAGCTTGAACAGGTATCTACAGGCCACTCCAAATTAATGACTGAGAATGCAGGTTTGAGAGCTCAACTTGAAATACAAGCTCCTGTGATGAGTAAATTTGAAGAGCTTGAAAAGGAATTTATTCAATTGAAAGCAAAAGTGACTGGATATCAAAAAAAAGAGCTTGAAAGACATCAAAAGTTGAATCAACCTGATGAGTCAAGAAACACTCCAGTGCACCCCAGTAGCAGCAAGCTAGATGGAATTATAAATTATAACAATGCCAACTCAAAGAATAAAGGTCTCATCTCTTTTGTGAAAGAGAGTGGAAAGGGTAAAGCTCCTATGATTTATATTCAAGAAGAAAATCATATTCCTATTCCACAGACTACTAATGCATGACAAGGTAAGAGAGTGAAGCACAGTAACTTCTATAGAAGAAATTATCCCAATTCATCACAGAGACAGATGAGATACATGGCACCTTCTAGGCCAAAATCTTATTTTCAGGGATATTGTTATAAATGGAATACTTATGGTCACAAGATAGCTACCTGCAAAATCAACATGAGAGAAGTCAGATTTGAAAGTAGAAATCAGTTTGCTTCCCTTGAAGAAAATTTTGTTGAGTGCTACAATTGTCATAACTATGGGCATATTGCAAGAGAATGCAGAACAATTTTTTCATTCACGCCACCTCAGTAAAAAGTGACACAAGAAAGGGAGAATGGCCAAAGAAAGGTTAAGCATAGAATGAATAAAAAAACTCCACCGGTTGTTAGAAAAGTATGAAAAAAAAAATCAATGCAAATTTAGTAGAAGAAGAAAGTGATGGTGTTGCATGCTTCGAGACAACGTTCAAGACACAAGACAAGCCGTCTCCTTGGATACTTGACAGTGGATGTTCTAGTCATATGACAGGTGATAAGAAAATATTTTAGCAGCTTCAGCAATATGAGGGAGGTACAGTGAAGTTTGGAAACAATGAAGGGGCCAAGGTAACTGGAAAGGGTTCTATCAGCATCAACAATGGAAAGGTGAAACTCCATGATGCATTTTATGTGTCAGGACTCAAGCACAACGTTCTCAGCATCAGTCAAATTTATGACAGAGGGCATGAAGTGATCTTCAATAAACAGGGATGTGAGATCAAAAGAGTTGACAGTGGCAAGATTGTGGCTTCAGGACAGAGAACCTCAAGGAATTTATACACTCTAATAGAGAGTGTCGAAGATTCATGCATGACCATGCTCACCAAGAAGTGAGGTGCTTGGAGTGAGGGGGAGCAGTGTGTATTTGCTATATCCTTTTGCTCCCGATGATAGACTCAGGGGGAGTCTTATGGTATTTATGTGTTGAGTGGTGTATGCATATGTTTGTTATCCTTCATCTCCTTATGTTGGACTCAGGGGGAGTCTGGTGATATTGTCATGTGTTAATATAATTGTTTATTTTTTTTGCCCATAGGATTGGAAAGATGCGATGGGCACTCCTATGTGGCATGCCCCTTTGTATTTGTTGTCAAAGGGGGAGAAAGAGTGAATGTACAGAATGAGTTGCCAATAATTCCAAAGGGAGAGATTGTTGGACTTTATGTTGTCATTGTTGGCAACTTGACTGATGTGACAGTGTCTGTAAGCATATAGTCAAAGAAATGAGGAGAGAGAGTATCAATGTAGGAGAGAGAGTTTTAGTGCAATGGCAAAGATGGAGCAACTTCGTATGTGTGTTCTATAATGTTCTACATGTGTCTCAGATGACTTGTAATGAGTTAAATGGGATTTTATACTGATTTTGATGTGAGAGAGTATCTGTGGACCCCACTGGTGATGTGGCACAGTTTATGATGATGTGGCCAAGTTTCTATAGGCAATGTTGCAACACCTTGAAGCATTACATGAAGAAAGAAGATGTAGAGAGAGAATAAGGAGAGAGAAAGAGGAGAGAGAAAATGTTGGTGGGTCCTGCAGTAGGTTCATGGAAATCCGACAGTTGAAAGATGTAGAGCATCGATTTATCTTTCCAACGCAACTTGAATCACTCAATTCTGACGTCGGATGAGAGAGATATCGCAGTTTCCGTTAGATCGCTCGAAAAAATCATTAAAACATTTGTTTAGGGGCATTTTGGACAAGAAGAAATGTAAAAGATTCCAAATCGGCTGCTAAAATGAAGCCACGATGCTCAGATCCACTTTGAATGGCCCAGATCAAGGCGGGCTTTACTGCATCGGAGCCGACGCGTCGAGATTCCATCGTGCGCCTTCGGATTGTTTGGATGCAGATTATTATAATGCTCTCTGTTGCATGGAGTACTAGCCTGATTCCGTGTGGTGCATGCGCGGTACTATGCCACGGTTGATCCAGATCTTGCGGTTGCGATTGAAGCCGATCGCGCTTGACGCGATTGATGTAGATCCAGCGGCTCACGTTGAATCCTGCCTTTTTAAGGTTATCCGACGGCTGGTAGAGGAGATTCCACATCACCCAATCAGCGTTCGGCAACGCGCAGGAGCGGGCAGCGATTCCGTGTAGCGCAGGTGCACGGTATGCCTCCGAAAGATTCCGTTTCAAATTTTTTGATTGGTCGAACTTCAAACTGCCATAACTTCTTCATTCGAGCTCCAAATCGGTCTGTTCAAGTTGCAATTCCATATTTTTTGATGCTCTATCTATTGGGTGCCGTTGGGAGATGAATTAGGATTGAGAAAAATCAAAAAGAGTGCTTTTAAGCTTAAGAGAAGGTTTTTCTAGGGTTTTGTGCCTGTAGGAGTGATCAATCATCAACTACCTCTTTCATGTGCATCAATGGAGTGTTAAATCCCCTATGAGAGGTCGAGAGAGCGTTTATGTTTACATTCATGGTGATTATGGGTTGTGTGGAAGAGATTGAAAGCCTGTGAGCGAGGTGTGCTCTGTGAATCGATCTCTATCATCATTGAAGACTGTTAGAGAGTACCTGAGGGCAGTGTGAAGCTTCAGAGAGATTCCGTTTCAAATTTTTTGATTGGTCGAACTTCAAACTGCCATAACTTCTTCATTCGAGCTCCAAATCGGTCTGTTCAAGTTGCAATTCCATATTTTTTGATGCTCTATCTATTGGGTGCCATTGGGAGATGAATTAGGATTGAGAAAAATCAAAAAGAGTGCTTTTAAGCTTAAGAGAAGGTTTTTCTAGGGTTTTGTGCCTGTAGGAGTGATCAATCACCAACTACCTCTTTCATGTGCATCAATGGAGTGTTAAATCCCTATGAGAGGTCAGTAGAGCGTTTATGTTTACATTCATGGTGATTATGGGTTGTGTGGAAGAGATTGAAAGCTTGTGAGCGAGGTGTGCTCTGTGAATCAATCTCTATCATCATTGAAAATTGTTAGAGAGTACCTGAGGGCAGTGTGAAGCTTCAGAGAGATTGTTGGCCATTCGAAAGCATTGTTTGTGAGATTCTCAATTCCTTAACTATTTATGCTTTCAATTTATTGTATGCTAGAGTAGGTGTAAATTTTTGAATACCTAGCAAGTGGGGGAAAATTGTAAGGCAAATTTATAAGCCTATAAAAAAATTATTATTTGCTTCCCGTGGTTGTGAGTTAAGCGTGGTGTGCAGCGTATACTGAACACTGGTACTTGATACCTGAATTCCTGGTCACATGTGTGCCCTCCTAGTTTTATGCTGGGTAAATTGGGTGTATGTACTCCCTGCTACGTAGACAGCAAAAAGAAGTGTATTGAGTATATACGGAGCCCGTTGGGCATTACTCCATAGATTAGCCATTACACAATGTGTTGGTGAACCACGTATATCCTGTGTTGTGGACTGTCTTTATTTTTCTATATATTTTGGAGTGCGTGGAATGGCTTGCAAGATGGTGTGCAAATCTGGTAGACCTGGCCACTGAGTGGTAGCGAGGTAGATTTGCATACTCTTGTGTGTGTGTAAAAGAATATATCTCCATCAGCTCTGGGCAGTAGTAAATAATCAAAAAAAGTTTCAGGCACTGATTCACCCCCCCCCCTCTCAGTGTCATATCAAGTTCATCATATTCCACAAGAAACACTCACCTAGAAAAATCCTACCCCAAGAGATCTTATAAGTGAACCCAAACCTAAAACAAGAAACTCAACCTAGAGAAGACCTAGAGTTGATCAATCGCTCTCCCTTTATCTTAAGCTTCCTTGAGCTTGTGTTATTGTGTTGTATTTTGTAAGGCTCATTTCTTCCATTTAAATAGAGGGAGAGATGAACATTGGTATATCAGTCACGACATGCAGTAGCCAAAGTGAAAAAACTAAGTCATTCAGTAGCCAAGAGAGAAACCAAGCTTTGCCATTCAACAAACATTCAATGGCAACACCCTTTGTCAAAATGGGGGTGTTGCACATTTATTGTGCAATGTATTGATTTGACAAAGGAGACAAGGGTGATCTTCTGGGTAACATCACCCATAATAACTTCACATTTGGTATCAGAGCACTTCATATTTTTATTTGGTATGATAGTAATGTGCAATGAGATTTAGATACAATAAAATTAGGTACTGATTTCAACAAAATATTTTATCCAGTTTTGCGTTTAATACTATTCGTACTGTGTTGAGTATGACAGTTGTGCTTGACTTAGAACTTGAGCAGTTGGACAAGAAAACTACCTTTTTACATGAAAATCTTGATGAAAAATTTTATATAATTCAATCCAAAGGTTTTGTTGAAGAAAACAAGAAGGATTTGGTTTGTCGACTAAACAAATAGCTATATGGCTTGAAGTAGGCACCAAGATGCTAAAACAAGCACTTTAATTCTTTCATTGTGAGCTTGGGGTTCAAAAGATGTGAAGCAGATCATTGTGTCTATCTTCCCAGTCATGGTAATGATGGATTCATAATCTTATTGTTGTATGTTGATGACATGCTAGTTGTAGATACCTCTAAAGTATTGCATAATTAAAAACTCGCCTGGCTAGGAAGTTCGATAAGAAAGATCTAGAGGTTGTAAATCAAATTCTTGGGACAATTGTACTTTGAGATCAAGAGAATAAGAAGATCTAGATAACTCAGAAAAGTTATGTTGAAAAGATTATGCGTAGCTTCAATATGCATAATGCTAAACTATTTAATTTTTCACTTCCTATTGGTTATAGATTATCTTCTGAACAGAGTCATAGCATGGGAGTAGAGAAGACACAAATGGCTCGAGTACCATATGCATCAGTAGTAGGAAGTCTTATGTTTGTCATGGTGTACACCAGACCAAACATCACGTGCAGTTGGAGTAGTTAGCAAGTACATGGCGAATCCAGGTTGAGATCATTGAACTGCTGTGAAGTGGATCCTTCGTTATTTGAAGAGTATTTTTGACATGGTCATCTATTATAGTAGCCAAAAATAATAGTTGGTTGGGTTTGTGGATGCAGATTATGCTAGCGACTGTGACAAATAGAGATCTACCATTGGGTATTGTTTCATTTTAGCTTATGGTGCAGTCAATTGGATGTCAAGATTGCATTCTGTGGTAGCTTTGTCAATTCATAAGCTAAGTACATAGTAGAAACAGATTCATGCAAAGAAGGAATATGGCTGAAGAGATTGCCTGATGAACTGAGGATAAAGCAGAAAGCGATAACTATTCATTGTGATAGTTAGTCAGAATACGTTACATTTCGCTGTTAATGCAATGTTTTACTCTCGTACCAAGCACATTGATGTAAAGTATCACTTTATCCGTGATGTGGTGGAAGATGAAGTAATCTCACTATAAAAGATTCACACCAACAACAATAAAGCAGATAGACTAACAAAGCTTATTATAAGGGAGACATTCATATGGTCAGAACTTCCCTTGGGTTTGCAATTACCAAGTGAGTGGTAATGATTGGACAAATCAGAATTGTAAAGACTATTTGCAAATTAGTCTTCAAGTGGGAGAATATGAAGTTATTATGGGTGATGTCACATCACCATTATCCCCTTTGTTAAATCAGCGCATTGCACAATAAATGTACAACACCCCCATTTTGACAAAGGGTGCTTCCATTTAATGTTTGTTGAATGGCAAAACTTGATTTCTCCCTTGGCTGCTGAATAACTTAGTTTTTCTTCTTTGGCTATCATATGTCATAACGGAAAAACCAATGTTCGTCTCTCCTTCCATATAAAGGGAGGAAATGAGCCTTACAACATATAACACAATAACACAAGCTCAAATAAGCTTAAGAGAAAAGGAGAGCGATTGATAAGCTATCAGTCCTCTCTAGGTCGAGTTTCTTATATTGTGTTTAGGTTCACTTGTAAGATCTCTTGGGGTAGGATTTCTCTAGGTGAGTGTTTCTTGTGGGAATACTTGTAAGGCTCATTTCATCCATTTATATAAAGGGAGAGATGAGTATTAATTTCTCCGTCATGACTTACGGTAGATAAAGAGGAAAAATTAAATCATTCAGTAGCGAAGGGAGAAACCAAACTTTGCCATTCAACAAATATTAAATGACAGCACCCATGACATCACCCTTGTCCCCTTTGTCAAATCAACACATTGCACAATAAACGGCTCAATTGCTCAACAAATGATAAGAGGTCTGCACATAAAAGAACCCTCAAGCCTTAACAAATGGCTCCGTCTCTATGATGTCGACGTAATGTCCTCTGGGTGAAAATAAGTATTACCAAATGCAGTCTAAACAGCTAAAAAAAAAAAAAAAAAAAAATTCAAAAATGAAAATCATATAAGTTTACTTATGTAAATACATTGTATTAATGAGAATTATTATGAAAATACACATTTAAAACTTTTTCTGCTCATTAAGGTAAAGGTGTCAAAATTAGGCCCAAGCTAAAAACTGAAACCAAACCAACCTGATTCAGCCTATATCGAATCGAAACAGAATTTCATTGAGCCATAATTGGACTATGTTTTTAGGACCTGATAAAAACCAAACCGGACTAATTGCTATGCTCGAACCTGTCCACCCCGATAGGCCCAAACCAAATCATCTTGACAATGGACTAATAAGATCTTAATAAGTCAACGTTTTGCTAAACTAAAAAACCGAAACCAGACCAGCCAACTTCGGCCCATACTGAACCGAAACAGAACGATATGGGGCCATAATTGGTCTATGTTTTTAGGGCATGGTGAAAACCAAACCAAACAGATTGCTAAGCCCAAACCAAGCCACCCCTATAGGCTCAAATCGAACCATCCTGATAATGGACTAATAAGATCTCATTAAACCAACGTTTTGCTAAATATGCATGTAGAATACCATCGAAACCGAATAAGCCCAATACAGCCCATTAAGCCAACTTGTTACTCTCTCTCTCTCTCTCTCTCTCTCTCTCTCTCTCTCTCTCTCTCTCTCTCTCTCTCTATATATATATCTATATATATATATATATATATATATATATATACCAAAACTAGACCAATTAACTCAGCCTAATTAAAACCTCAAAACCGACCAGACATGAATTGAAATTAGACTAAAACCTAAGGTACATTAATTGGGCTTGAATGTATAAGACTGAAAACCGAATCAATCTAGATCAAAAATCGAACTTTCCATTAACACCATCACAGTAAGGGTGTCAAAAATGAAACCGAACTGTGTACCAAAATCGTGAAACTGATTATTAAACAGTTCAATTTGGTTTAAAAAATGAAACCATATAATTAAATCAGTTTGATTCTGGTTTCAAGAATGAAACCGTTTAAACCGACTATTTGGAACTGTTAAAACCAATTAAATCTTTACTTTAATCCCTTAGTCTAACTGTTTATATTCGTATAAATAATTTTTATTTTAATCTTTTCCATATGGCATACTTATAAATCGTAAATCCACTTTCATAAATGATTAAAATTATTTTAATGCTTTCATTTACTTTCCCTCTCTTTTGTTCCTAACTTTCTTTCTCTTCCTCTCAGCAACGAAACTGTTTAAAAACTGAAAAACCTAAATCGATTAATAATCGATTTCGATAAGTATTTTGAATCCGTTTAATAAGTGGTGCATTTTTAGTTTTATTCAATACACACCAAACCACATAGAACCGCACCGTTAATCCAAAACTGCATTGGTTAATGCCCTCACCCCACAGTGAATCACTTGCAAGAACTGTACTTGTTTCCAAGAAAACTCAAAAGTGGAGTGAATCCTTGAGACAAATTTGGTCTCTTCCAAATCTCTCATATTTTCATTTACTTCTTTTCCGTATATCATCCTTGTACACAATGAAATGGTATTAAACCTCTTTACTAGAATAACATTTAACAATCAGATGGACACACAACAACTAAGTACTTACAAAAAAAAAAAAAAAAAACAATGTACTTAATTCTAGAAAGGTAGGCAGCTCTCTCACTCATCGGTAATGATTATCATACAAGATTACAGATTAATTTGCTGCTTATGAGCTCATACAAGGAAGTATCAACGATCAAACAACACTAACAGATCTGTCGCTAACTGGGCATCTTAGTAAAAATCATCTGCATGAATTCGTATCTAACTGCCCGTTTCTCTAATCTCCAGAACAAGAACAAGAGAGCATTGACTGGGCAAAACTGAAACAGGAACCATATTAAATCGTGGATTCCTTTGGAATAGGCAGAGTAAGGAACAATCTTAAGCTCTAGACCATTGTCTGCAGCTCTCTGATACGATCTGGGATGGTTGAATCGAACCGAAGGCTCTGAGGGTTGTCCGCATACGCCACATGGTATGCTGACACACATGCCTGAGGCCATGACATCGAAATCCGACTCTGCAACTCACCCATTATAAAAAATTAGATATAATTCACAACATTGATCATTCAGAGAAGCTATACCGATGATCGATATTCTGCTTCTACCTGAATAACTTACCATGAAATAACCAATCAAGAAGGCATAAATGGAGACTTCAGTAGCATATCTGCTTTCCACGGCAAGCGCCCATGACCCACTCACAAGTGTGCAAGCTGCTCCTGCTGCAACTCCACAGAGGAAGCAGAATGATCCAGTGAGATCCGAGTCAATCATCTGTTCCAACCCTGCTCTTCCAATCATCTCCCATGTATCCATCGATGCTCGCACGAATCCCTTATTGTATACACCCACATGAACGAACCCCCATCGATTTCCATAAGCTACAAGCCTTGCAGCAACACCTGCGTAGCAATTTGCACAAGAGAAGAGGAACTCGTCTGTGTCCCCTGCAACCAAGCTTATTGCTCTTGCTGACCCTCGTATGATTCCAAGAACAGGTACAATAGCTGAACCCAGACAAACATTCCCTAGAGAATGCTTAATCGTGTCATGGTAAGCTTCAAATGTGTTGAATTCAAGCCCATAAGCAAAGTAGAGGTACCCAACACGGGAGATTGAGACATGAGAGATGTTCCTGATTACATGCATTGTCCATGTCAGGCTGAGCAGAATGGCCAAGACGAACAGGGCGTTATAGAGGGAAACAGACCCAGTAGCAGCGGTGGCTCCGCCGGTGCCGGAGACGGCGAATGAAGAGTAAATGGTGCTGATGAGGATCGATAAAACGATGAACTTGGTTGTCCCTGAAGTGGGTGTCAAGAGTGAGATTGATATGATCTTACTGGTATGATCAATTCGGGGTACGACCCAGCAGGCATAGAGGGACTGGATAAGAGCAAAGATAACTGCAGGAACAGCGGCTGCCAAGCTACCTGTGGTGCCGATGGCGAATAGAAGGATTCCAGCTGCCACTGTCAATAAAGGGCTTAGCCAAAATGCAGTTTTTATGGCTTTTGATGGATTGCAGCGGGTGAAGAGCTGCCATAGGAATGCAACAATGGCGGAACATGCTGTGGAACTGAAGAGTGGGAGATACCAATTAAGAGGGTGGGATAAGTGGAATGAACTTGAATGGGAGACTAGACTGCGGATGGTGAGGAAGATGATCAAAACTGTGATGAGGAAGAGATGGAGGTAGAAGATGATGAGGAAGAGGAAGCCTGAGATTTTTCCGGCCGTTGTTTTCCTGTGGGTTGTAGATTCTCCTGTCTAGACATTTACAAAACAAAATAAAATTTTAGAAAAATTAGAAAAGCAAATTGAAAAAAAATTGAAAATTGAATTCCAAAATCCTAACATGGGAATTCAAGAATTGATAATAAAAGAAAACTGACAGAAATAGAGATTTCTTAACCCACAAAACACTGCCCACAAGATCTTCGGCAAGAAGAACAAGAAAAAAAAAACAGGGGAAGCTAAAGCACCTGATTATGGATGATACCAGTGCTGTTCTTGTTGAATGAAGGGTTTGTAGAAGAAAGATTAACACTGATGTACTGTTCTGATTGTTGATTTGGTTCTTGTATTTGATTGTTGATCAGTGAGGGGGAGTGGTGACTGATTCTTGCCATTTGATGATGACGATGAAAACGTTTTTCTTCCCAAATCTATATTTGAATTCAGGGTTTTTCTTCCGCTTTCTTGGTGCCTACGATTCAGTAACTTCTTGGACTCTCTCTAGAAACTTGATGAAGACATTCATTGTTGTTAGGCAAATCAAAAGCAGAAAGTCAGCTACCGATTACCCAGTCCCCTTCTTCCTCTTTCTCTGATGTTGAAATTACAAATCAAGAGCAGCTGACCACCTAACCCAGTCCACTTCTTTCTCTTTCTCAAATCAAAATGAAGAAAAATTAAATAAAATATTTTTTTTTTCTTGCAGATTGCCGTGCTAGCAGAAGCCTCTTTGGAGTTTGACCTCTGGACTCTCTTTCACTTCCTCAATGGCGGTTGGAATTTCCCGCTAAATGCGTTATATTCCTTTTCAGAAAGTATGATTTGTTGTAATTCTGAAGACCGATCTATGATAATTATTGAATCAGTATTGAACAAATGATACAATAACACATGATCAATACTGAATTAAAATATATTAAAAAAATAAAAATACCGGGTTTGTGGATCGGCCAATACCAATCCAATTCCGATACCTAAAATCATAATTGAATCTGTTTCTTTTTTACCCTACCCTGACTTCTGGTGTGATGCCACTGTAATCAAGAGTGGATGGTATTTCTCGTTTCCAATGTCCCCAACATTATGAAAAGTGAGAATAGAAAGTTCATTTCCTTTTTATGCGGTTAATTTTAATATAAAATGGTAACCTGACAGAGAAAAAAATAAATAAATAAATTGTATGGAAAAAATTTTCATTAAAAAAACTGGGGTTTTTTTGGCACTGGTACGTACTATTAAGCACTGTCCTCTACATCTACATCAAGAAGAAGTGGAATAAAATTTTCTTGCAAACCCGGCAGTCCAGTATTGCATGGACACCTATGGAGTTTCATCTTAATAATTAAAATAATATTTTAAAAAAATTACTAAAGGGGATTTGTGAACCTATTGAGAAATGAGTAGGTTTCACATCGATACATATGAAACTGGGCAGTAGGAATTTTCCTCATACATGTGGGTTGCAAGAAATTTTTTTTTTCCCTGGAAGTGAAAGAAGATTAGGCTATCCGGATCTGATCCAAAATCCATCTAATGTCTAAAACCCAAATAAAAATTTGAATTTGAGTATCCGGTTAAAATCTTATTTGAATCCAGAAAATCGATTTAGAATACAAAAAATTGCAAGGAACATGAGAGAAAAACATAGTTTAAAACAAATGTTTCGTCTACCATTAATAGCTGGTCAAAAAAATCAATTAATCATTAAGGGTTATATGTATCTTAACAGTAGACTAAACGGAGTAGATATAATCCGATCTATTTGAGTCATGTATGAATTCTCATCTAAATCCAACCCCAATTATCCAAATTCGAATCCGAATTAATTGTTCAAATTCAGATTTTCCTAAACGAATACAAATCAAACCTGAATTTTTACATATCCATTTATATCCTTATCAGACCCTATCAATGTAAACCCACTTGATCAACTTCATGTTCTCTTCATCCTTGTCGAACCCCATCAATGTAGACCCCACTTGATCAACTACATCTTTGGCATCTTCATCCTTACCAAACCCCAATACCCCATCAGTGTATACCCCACTTGATCAACCAACCTCATTTTTGGCATCTTCCTTCCAACTAAATTTCAGCATATCTCATCAGGAGGTTGACCTGTTAACTACCAAACGATTCCCCAATTTCAACTCTAGGCAAGGGGCTGCCACCACAGCGCATGAGACAGGATCCAATCAGAGCCATTGATTACTGATGACTTCATCATTTTCTTTTGGATTGACGTCATCCATAAAGGAGTTTTTAGTCTAATAAACTAGGTTACTAGTGCTTGGGAGCAATGGGAACGTGATGAATGAAAGCTTGATTAGTCAGTCTTCCTCTCAAACATGTGTATCTATCTAACCATCTCCTTCTTGTTTTATCAAAAAAAAAAACCATCTCCTTTTACCCAAAAAAAAACACCATCTCCTTGTTCAGATTTCAGCAACACAAAAATAATAAGAATTTCGTTCTTTGATTAAAAGTGAGGTCAAAAGGTTTGATAGTTGAGGATAGGGTGTCAAAATTAGTTCAAACCAAAAACTGATTTCCAACCAATCTGATTCGATTTGGATTAAATTGAAGCAGAACTTTATTGAACAGGATTTGAGTTATGTTTTTAGAGTTCGATGAAAAACGAAACCTAACCAGATCAATTGATGAGCCTGAATCAAACTAGACTAATAAGACCGAAATCGAAACATCCTGATAGTGGGCCGATAAGAATCTATTAAGCCAACATTTTATTAAATATAAATATAGGAAACCAACACCAAGACCAAACAAGCCCAACAATGGCCCAATAGAACCCATTAATCCAACTTTTTTGCTACATGTAAATATAGTAAATTGAAATCGAATAGATAGTAAATAGATAAGAGTACATTAAGCCAACCCGATAACAAACTGACACCAGATTGGCCCATTAACTAACATGTACGATGCGACCCACCCCAATGTAAATATCTTATTGGACATGTTTCAAGGTACCCCTAAAAAGTCTGAGACCGACTTGACCCGGATTGAAACTAGCACAAAGCGGCCTGTTGACACCCCTAGGTGGGGATACTGATAGTCTTCCTTGAGTAGCATGGTTTGAGTACTCGAGATCGACGATTAGCTGACTTGATCGATTCGGCTCGAACTCGGTCAGGATTGATTATAATTCACATCTCGATTCATTAATGATGCAAAGGTCGTTTTTCACACATGTTAGGCTGATGCCGTTGATCCTAACTGTCTTTTTCACCGAACTTCCCCACTCGGCCTGATTTGCCATCAACGGATATGGGCTGATCCACCGCCGATCTGCATCTTCAAAATATGATGGGTGGGCCTAACTATTTGTGTTGTGGGGGGGGTAGTATAATACCCTTTTTGGGGTAGGGTGTCTAATACTAAGGTGTTAACCATTTGTCAATTTGCATTCCCTCTAATTTGCCGGGTTATCGGTATATGTGCCGGTGTATTCCAGCCTGTCAAATGATGGGCTGGCGGGCTGGTACGCGGGAGAGGATTTGAGTCCTTCCAATTTTATCAGTAATATGTAATCGCATGTATACTTGCATCACAAATAAGAATGGTTAGGTCTACCAGGTAGTGCACACCTGCTCTGCAAAACTCATACTCCAATATGCATTGTAAAACAAGACATGATATATGTGGTTTACTTCCACGGTATGTGAAAGGCTAGTCCATGAATTAATACCTTAGTAGGGTTCTGTATTTACTCTATACACTTCCATTGAAATTTTGACTGCTACAACAATTCAGGAACAAATACCGGCATTTGTTTTTACTACAACAAGAATGAAAGACTACAACCCCAACCCCTGTCATGGCTATACGTGAAAGGTGATTACAATATGAATAAAGAATGATAACATGGCTTCCTCTCCAAATAACATCAACACATTAGGTATTTCCAAAAACATCACAAACATATGATAATGTAGATTAGTGTTTACTGATACGGGTTTCCTCCACCAACGTTACTCTACCATATACAGCTTCAGAGATGCCAAAAATCAATGTTGAGCGCATTCAGATCATCAAATAAGCCATCACAACGAATAGGTGTTTTTACCCCAAAACCCTATTTTCTTCTATTCTTTTTCTTCTTGTGACACTACAGGGACGTTCTAACCAGAATTTCAAGAAGATAAAAGAAATTAGGCTCAATTTGGATATAAATAGCCCTCCAAATCATCAAAACAATTTTGACCTTTGATATGTGAATAGTGAAATCAAAATCAAGGGTCCAAGTCAACCTGTACCAGATTTGGTGACAAAACGAGTCATCATGGATTGTCGGTTGCGATTCCGGCTGTTGGATCGATCCTTCAAATGATGAGTGAAATTTGGTCTGTTGGATCTTCAAAAGGCACGGATGTGATTGAGAAATTGCTGGTTGAATGTCGTCCAAGAAAATAGAATCTTGAGGTGTGCGCATGCAACATCGGATCAATTTCCAATTCCGGGTAGCGCAGGAGTACTAAGTTTCATGCGTCAACCAATTAAAAGACCCCAAAAACAATCTTGCCCATTTAATGCAATTTCTTGAAAATCACAAAGACAGCCGGTTTTCTTCATTTTCAGATAAGGACAAAACTAATTAAAATTTATCATGCAAAACCCATGTTGAAATAGTAACTTCCGCAAATCTTCTCCTCCCCGGCTCCCACCCCATCCAATTATTGGAGTGCATTGGAGTTCGAGTTGGCTCACACTCCAACGGTTGGATGGGGTGGGAGCCGAGGAGGCGGGGAGGAGAGGATTTGGATCCACTTCCTGAGAGCTTTCAATTGATTTTTTCTTTAGAACTTTTTCAACATGTCATTGTAAAATTGACCATAACTTTTTCATACAATATCGAAATTAAAATCCATAAAGTGCAATGTGAAGTTAACTTGACACTAGCTCTACATTTTTTCAGTTTAAAGCTTCACATGAAACGTTGTGAGACTCACCAAAATTTGCCTCAAAGTGAGACGTTCCAGACAAAGTTTGGAATTTGGCCATGAAACTATTACCACATGTGCCATGAGGTTCCCACGCATTGGAAAACACAGGTATATGTGCTTTTCGGTATCTCACTGAATGCATGTAGGGGTCGATTTGGTATTGGGTCAAAACCCAGTCAACTCAGCTACCAGACCTGGTCGACTCAATGTTGTATACTATGTACGCATCTAGAACACTACCAAATCGCCTATGCAACCTTTGTAACATCACTATGTCCTCCGTATGTTGCCAACAATGGCAACCTCATCCACAGTGTCCCAACACAATCCTATGTAGCACGGTGCATACTATTGGTGAAGTTTGATATTATCTAACCCTCACTCACATTAAGTGAGAAAGACACACCTCTCCAACCTGCACATTCAAATCCCTAATTTTAAATTGGGAAATGTACTACAACATCCCTTGTGTTTTGGCTAGATTACACAATACACCTCTCATTTTGAATAAATCGCTCGGACCTCTTCGTTATTAGTTTACAAGTTGTTACCCTTTACTACATTAGTTGTCCTCCGTTAAAGTATCATGTACATGCTACCATAGTTTTTAAATGTCAAAACTGCCGCCAGAAAGAAAATTTATGTTTTTGCCCTTAAGAAGGTTCTAAGAACAAAGGCAGACACAAACCCTCCACGATGCTATTCCTTCCATGAGAAATCCAGAAATTCTTAGTAAATTTCTTCTTCTTTGGTGGTGGTAGATCTGGCCACAAATCCCTGCTACTCCGGCTCTTTTTCTTCTTCGAAATTGATTGTTGTCGTTGCTGCTTCGAATCTTCTTCTCCAACTCCGATAGCAATGGCTGCCACTGCAACTTCGACAGTAGTGAGACGGTGGCTGCCGACCTACCACAACGACCACTTCTTTTTCTTTAGATTTATGTGGGCTTAATTAATTACCTAAAACTAATTAATTCAGTGGGAATCTGATTGACACGGTATAACCGATTTGGTTTGATTTGTCACATGGTATGAGATAGGTTTGGTAACCTTAATTCTATTGTGGGAAGGGTTTTAGGGTTACATCTGTATTCTATAAATACAGGGTTAGAGTCCCCATAGCCACGGTTAATCAGTTCTCTCTGCACCCATTAGCAAGAGACGTCAGGATATCCTCTGGAGGCTATGGAAGACTGTAGCCGAGGAATTTCGATCAAAGCTTGAAGTGTCGTGAAGCGTATGAGAATTAACCTCTTCACAAACAGGTATGTTTTTATGATTCATAGTTAATGGCTTCTCTATTGTGTTCTAGGGCAACTGTATGGGATTGGAATGGGTTTCATTGAAACCCTAAACACATAATTCTCTAACAGTTGGTATAAGAGCCAACCATATAGTCCTAGAATCAATTGAGATTGATTATAAAGACTGATAATGAATGATCAAATTAAAAGAGAATTTTTTCTCAAGTTTTAGATCGAATCTCGATCAGATCTGTCGAAGTTTTCCACAGACAAAATTTTTTTCGACTGGCAAAATAAGTCAAGCAATATATCGTTGGAAATGTCTCGAAGAGACGGAGCCGGCGATATAAAAATTGCCAGCGTCGGCCGCCGGACGTGCCTGCAATCGTCGACGGTATCAGCGAGTGAAACTCACTCGCGGGTGGGAAGGAAAAAAAAAGTTATGGCGGCGCATCGCCGGGTCAACTCGGCAACCCTAATGGGTTGGGCCGTTACTCGGACCGAGTCAATCCAAAGAACAAAAAAAAAAAATTACAGCGTCGATTCGTTGCCGAGTTAACTCGGATTGAATCGAAAACCCTAGCCTAGACTCGGGCCGAACCAAGTCGAGTAGGTCTGGCCCAGCTATGGTCTAGTTCAGAACCAGCCCGGCCCAGGTTTTGGGCCAGCCCAGCCGAGCCACGGCCAAGTGGGTCAAACCGAGGACCCAAATGGGTCTATCCGGTAACCCGATAGCCGACCCGACTTGTTAGACCCAAAAACCCGACTCAAGAAACTTGAAGTTTGATGAGACCACCTGAAAATGGGTGTGAAGCAACCAGTTGAGATACCAGAAATGCTACTAGAGTGTAATGAAATGATTATAGAAATATTTATTAAGATTGATGCTTCAGCCATAGTAGCAGAGCCAGATGAGGCAATGAAGAGATATACTAGACTATGTAGATCTGTGATTTCATCCAATCACATGTGATACTTGGAATTTTATGCTTTTGTTAATGAGCAGTGTACTCATAGGCTAAAAATGGATATACAAAGAAAATGTGTGATTCCAGTGGGAGAATTGATTGCTACAAAGTAAGATTTATAGCAAAGTGGAATCACACAAAGGGAAGAGAAAGAGAACTTCAAATTTTGAGATCTTAGTTGCTCATTTTATTTTGGAGTTGCATCAGGTAGATGTAAAGATCGTTTTGATCAAAGAAAATCAAGAAGATATGTTTTGTAGACTTATAAAATTAATATGTGGATTAAACAGGTGTCTAGATAATGGTATTTGAAGTTTTGACAGGGTTGTATCTTCTTTCAACTTTGTTGACATTGTCATTGACCATTGTATATATCTATAGGTCAGTCGGAGTGGATTCACTTCCTTGTCATGTGTGTTGATGGTTTTCATTGGCTTGTAGTGACATGGTTTACTAATTGAAATCAATGTTTTTCTGTCTGATAACTTCGACATGTAAAACTGTATGAGCAAGTACCTTTGTACCTGATATTGAGTTTGTTCGTGACAGAAAAAATAAAATTCTAGATTTATCTCAAAGTATAAATACTGTTCGTGTTTTCGGATGGTTCAGTATGCATGTATAACTAGTAAGTTGCGGATGCTAAAATCGATAAAGGAGACAAATTGACAGAATTATGGACAAAGAATGATACTGAGTATTAGCATCTACAATGCAGTAGAGGGCTTGATATATGTTTAAGGTTGTAATAATTTCATATAGCCTTTTCATTGAGTGTCATAGGATGTTTTCAGTTGGATGGTGGTATAGCTTACTGGACAATGGGAAAAAGGAAGGTCATGCGGTATATGCAGAGGACCAAAGATTATATGTTCATTTATAGAAGTAGTGACACTCTAGGCTATTTTGATGTAATTTATAATGATTGTATTGATGACAAGAAACCAACATCAAGGTTCATTGTCATGGTAGTAGGGTTTTATAACTCTATATAATGATAACAAGCAAGGTATCTGGTGTGAAAATTTATTCTCTAATTTGGAGATTGTAGACTCCACTTCTAAATCTATTGAGATGTGTTCTGACAGTGGTTCAGCTGTGTTCTTCTCAAAGAATAATATGAAATTTAATATTTTAAAATATAATGGAGATCGAATCTCTTCAAGTAAGGAAGATGTCAAAAGATTTTATATCGTTGTAGATTCTCGGACGAAGGTTTTGTTAGTGGGAGTCTTTAAGGGACGGTATGTCCAATATAAGAATGGTTGAGAACATTTAATTTTATCAGAGGCTTAAGTGGCCAAAGATCTGGGATTCAGTGGGAGTCTCTAGATATGCTTAATCAGTGGGAGACTATTTATGTTTATACTTGTGTTTTCACATTGCTTACTGTGCTTGATTGTATTACTCATGGTTTGATGGGTATAGTTTTTGTAACTATGATTTTGTTTACATTAGCATTTGCGTTATTGCTATTTTGCATACATAGTTATGTGTTTGACATGTCACAAATATGAGGCAGTATTTAGCCAAAGTTTCAAGGCAGTATTTAGCCAAAGTTTCAAGGTAGTATTTAGCCAAAGTTTCAAGGCAGTATTTAGCCAAAGTTTCAAGGCAGTATATAGCCAAAGTTTCAAGGCAGTATTTAGCCAAAGTTTCAAGGCAATATTTGACCAAAGATTTAAGGTGGTGTCTAACCAAAGCATGGTATTATAATTTCAGAATATTTAAATATCATGTTATATTGCCCATAAAGGTTTTGGGGTAATTTTTTATTAAAGGTTTTCTTAATCAAGTTTGGACTCGCATGGGAGTTTACTTTCATGCATTATCTCAGGCGATTCATGTATTGAGTAGACCTCTGTTATGGCTGACAGAAGTTTGTACACCATATGTTAAGGTATATTATTCGTTGTTGCTCGCATTGGGAAGCTTGATGGATGTTTCAAAGTTAGTGACGATTTAGTATGTTGGATTCCGTGGCCACACTAGTTGACGATAGTTTTGTAATTAATATAGCCCAGGTGGGAGATTGTTAGATTTATGTGGGCTTAATTAATTACCTAAAACTAGTTAATTCAGTGGGAAATTGATTGACGCGGTATAACCGATTTGATTTGGTTTGTCACATGGTATGAGATAGGTTTGGTAACCCTAATTCTATTGTGGGAAGGGTTTTAGGGTTACATTTGTATTTTATAAATACAGGGTTAGAGTCCCCACAACCATGGTTAATCAGTTTTCTCTGCACCCATTAGCAAGAGACGTCAGGATATCCTCTGGAGGCTGTGGAAAACTGTAGCCGAGGGATTTCGATCAAAGCTTGGAGCGTCGTGAAGCGTATGAAAATTAATCTCTTCACAAACAGGTATGTCTTTATGATTCATAGGTCAATGGCTTCTCTATTGTGTTCTAGGGTAACTATATGGGATTGGAATGGGTTTCATTGAAACCCTAAACATATAATTCTCTAACAGGTGGATCTGGCATTAGTTCTATGTTACATCTTAGTCTCACATCGGTTCTACCAAAGCTGAGTGGGAGTTGGTATGCTCTTGGCAACCCTCTCCTGATAAGCCGGTTTTGAGGGATGAGAACCAAGATCGTATCAAATGGTGCTTTCATTGAGAGAGCAGATCTGTTCTAGACTTCTGACCATTTTATAATACAAAATACGATTGAGATCATGGCGGAAGGAACTCGAAGTAGACAAGCCGAAAAGTTCCTGAATCTTCAACAACAACTTAGAAAGGAAATTCAATTTCTCATACTACAGCTGCAATTGAAGTTATACAAGTTAGTTGGGGAGTTTGAAACTAGCAGAGACGTTGATCATGACCGAGACAACATGTTGCAAACCTCAGGCAATCCATCACATTTTGCAGCAGGATTGGCATCCAACAGATCGTTTAGAGTGAAGTTTCCACAATTTGGAGGAGAAGATCCAACTGATTGGCTCTTCAAGGTCGACCAATTTTTTTTCATATCATCGTACTCCTGAGAATCAGAAATTTTCAATGGTTTCCTTTCATATGGATGGACCTACATCTCAATGGTTTCAGTAGATGTATCATTCACAACAACTTAGATCATGGACAGAATTTGAAATAGCTCTCAAATTTTGTTTTGGACCATTTGCGTATGAGGATCCACGAGGTGCACTTACCAAATTGACTCAGGTCAAGACGGTAATGGAATACCAAATTCAATTTGAAGAACTCTCTAGTAAGGTCTTTGGCTCATTTGAAATTTTTTTGAAAAGTTGTTTCATATCTGGACTAAAACCAAAAATTCGTAGGGAAGTTCTTGCTCATCAACCAATAAGCTTCCATCATGCAATCGGTCTTGCACGATTACAAGAGGACAAAATCAATGAAATGAAATCAGGAAGCCGAAATTGGATTCCAAAAACTGGAACCTCAAGTTCCATTCTAGGCCCAAAACCTACTGTGTCAACCAATTCGATACCTTTAAATATGGTAGTTCCATTGAACAGGTTACCAATCAAGAGGTTGATTGCTACTGAAATGCAACAAAAGAGAGACAATGGCATGTGTTTCAATTGTGATGAGAAGTTTCATATTGGACACAAGTGTAAGAATCAGATGGCACTACTGCTCTTAGACGGAAATGAAACTGAAGAGAAAACTAGTCCTGAACACACAGAAGAGGATGTGGATGTTCAAGAGGAGGAAGAACTCGGTCCAGCAATAAGTCTTCATGCTTTAATTGGACAAGCTTCTCCCAAAACCTTACGATTACAGGGAGTCATTTGTCATCATCTAGTTCAAACACTTGTTGACACTGGTAGCACACATAATTTTATTCAAGAGCGCAGCGCACCCCGGCACTACCACACTCAGATTTACAGACGAAATCGTATAGAAGGGGCAAAGCGCACGGAGCAAAGAAGGCTCATTAAACTAGAATTCTCGCACACCATAGAATTTGATTAAAATTACTCCATCTGATGAGAGGTAGCAGCATCTCGCCCAATTCCAGGGTTCACGGCATTCCTACCTTTGGGTGGGTTACTGCCATAGTTAAAAATTTCTTGGTTTGAATATTACTCCATCCAAGCATTTTCAAGTTCAAGTGGGAAATGGAGAGTTCCTTTCATGTTTGGGCAAATGTACTGGGGTTGCTATTTCTTTATTGCAACACACTTTTATTACAGATTTCTTTGTCATCTCGTTACAAGGAGCAAAATTCATATTGGGAGTACAGTGGCTTCAATTATTTGGGCCTATCACAATGCACCCGAGGCGGCTTTCACTCTGGCCTAACCCAAGTAGCCCTTTCCATGGTACCTCTTCTCTGAAAAGCCTTCACGTGAGTGAGTTAACGAAAGTACCATTTAATACGATCTTGGTTCTCATCCCTCAAAACCGGCTTATCAGGCGAGGGTTGCCAAGAGCATATCAACTCCCACTCAGCTTTAGTATCGCCGATGTGGGACTAAGATGTAACATGTTATTACTCTGAACTTCTCCTAAGAGCATTGTAAGGTTCAGGCCTAAAATTCGAGTTAGGGTTAAAGGGTTGTGAGGGTCAGCCAAGAGTATCCGTGGGACCTTGTTGATGATCTTTGAGATCTAGGTTTCTATGAACCCATAAATTCTGAAGAGGGCAAGGCTAGAGTTTGACCTGGTGGTTTTCTTTAGACCAATTTGTTGGGAGACTTTGCGAGCTGAATTTGAGGCCAATCCACATGAGTTACTGAGGTAATCCAATTCGAGGGATGGTTGGTTAGTGGTACTTGTAATGGATTTGAGAGATTGGTTTTGAAGAAAATAATGATGGATTGATGAATCTCCATTCCACTTGAGCTCAGATTGTTCTCTGTCAAGCAAACAAAGCACTTATTGTGTATGATTCTTGGAATCTAATGGGAAACATTTCTGGAGAATTGTTAGATTGGAAGGGAATTTACAGGAGGGAAAACGATGGAAGGAGGAAGGGAGAAAGGTGGAAGTAGGGAGGGACAAGGGAGGAGATACCACGAAGCACACGGAGGAAGAAGGCGGCCGAGGAGGAGACAAAAAGAAGAGCATCATAACAATTATAAGCCCTTTCAACCCAAGGGTAAAATTGGCATTTACCTTCCACTTCTAATACTGTCTGTTTTTCAGAGGAGGTGAGCATATTTTTTTAAATATTGGGTCGTAGATTGTAATATAGTCAAAACACAGTGATGTAGAATAAATTCCCCTTCTAAATTCATTAAAATTACAATACCTTACTAGACGCCGGAATCTCTCCCCTATTAACCAAACCACACCTTTGGGAACGGTGGATGGATGCCAATCTTATACTCAAAGGTTATCCCACACCCATCCACAGCTCCAAGGACTGGTGGTTTTTTCTCCTTCTCTCTTATCTTTCTTCCCCTTTGCTTTATGTTATTTGGCCACTAGCCTTGCGGGATCAAGAATCTGCTTCGATCCTCGGGAGCTAGTAGATCCTCATTGACCTAGTGGACCTTCAATCTTATGTCACCTTTGATCTGCAAAAAGAAGCTTCTTTTCTCCAAAGGATAATAGGTTGGTATTTCGGATCATAGTTTCACAAAACTATTGTCGGAGATCTTGAGTTTACAGAGGAAAGTACTCTGCTCCCTTTCTTCTTGTTGTTGTAGATATTGAGTTTTAGGATTTCAGAGGCCACGGAGCCTGGATCATGAATTGGAAACTCGAGCATCTCGTCCCACTATTGATTCAAATCTCTATACAAGGTCTTCGTACATCTCTTTGGCCATTGAAATCGACGATCACATAGGCATTGGTAGTTCCTTGGCCATCCTTCGGCATTAGATTTCTCGCGTTGCAGAGTTCAACTATAAGCTTTGATTGCAATTATCTACCATTTCAGAACACAAAGGACCAAAATCTCATGGTTGAGATGAATCCCTTACACCTAATGGGTGATCTCTGCCAATGAACTGGATTTCTCGAACTCAAACTTAAAGACGACGAATGATCATTTAATCACTATTGTGTACTAGAACATGAAATCTATGTCTCGAGGAGGGCAGAAGCTTAAAAAGGTTGGAGAGCATAGTGCCACATC
Source organism: Protea cynaroides (assembly GCA_028583415.1). NCBI lineage: Eukaryota > Viridiplantae > Streptophyta > Magnoliopsida > Proteales > Proteaceae > Protea > Protea cynaroides. The sequence goes on along the minus strand of CM053266.1, from coordinate 73,604,023 downwards.
ATAACGGATGGCAACGTGTCGGAGCACCCGTGCATGAGCTAAACCACTTGCTCAAAGGCTGAGAACATCGTGTAAGTTCCACTTCACTGAGTTTTTTTTTTTTTAATCTTTTTGTTGCCAAAAAAAAGGTCTATCTCTCTAAGGAACTAAAAGGATAGTAAAAAATTTGGATTCAATTCAAATTTACATTCGTTTAGGGGAATCTGAACTCGAACAATAGGGTTCAGATTCTAATATTTGGGGTTGAAATCGGATATAAGGACCCGATTGTATCCGCTTCGTTTATCTGAACGTGAAGACGCATATTGTCACACCCCAATTCCGCACCATTCGGAACGGTGTGATGAACCGTCAATAAACCAACGGTTCAACCAGGATCTCAAAATAGGCTATCCCACATATGATAAACCAAAACACATCCCACATTAATCAGAGGTAATAAAATAAATAGCGAAAGTCTTACAGATAATGAACTGAAGTCTAATCATGATAAATAATTAATATTCCATTTATTTCCAAGTAACCAAAACATAACTTAATACATATTACAATATCCAAATACGAAAAATAAATACTAAACGTATCCACCATTGAAACGCTCGCTTAACGAAGCATGTTCGTCCTCCACAGCTTGCTCATCATAGTCACCACATGTTCATATGTTGGTGTGTCAACATAATCTTCAATCGTAATACCTGCAACATCAGAAACTAAAAGATTTGTGCGCACGAGGGTCAGCTCTCCAACTTGAGCTCAGTGAGAAAACAAAACAATGCAACAATACATATGCATGCATTACATTCATATCTTTGGTCTGGTATATAAATTTGCAATGTGCTATAGAAAGGATAGTTGGCCGCCGCACCTCTATACACGAGTGTGTGGAAACGCCCAATGAAAACGACACTGTCGCCCCACATGCACCCACCATGGACAATATACACCCCATGAAAACGGCATGGCTGTACCGGTTGCCCATACCAACACGTAAGCCCCTGTTGGTGAGGGCTTGCAAACTGGGCTCGCAACTAACCAACCCTAATGCCAAACAATGTATCCAAGGCCTCACCCCAGCATCCCTCAATACATCCATAGAGATAGAGCTAGGGTCTGGTGACCAGGCTGAACCACAATGCCACGTCCCCCCCTGATACCCTACGACATATTAGTTCCGCTAAGGTAATGGCGATACGACGATGTTAGTGGACAAGACTTGAGTAGAGATAGAGCTAGAGTCTGGTGACCAGGCTGAACCACAATGCCACGTCCTCCCCCTGATGCTCCCCTCGCATCAAGCACACTAACACTTGCTTAGTGGACATGACTTGAATAGACCATGGCACAATATACACCCCATGAAGAACGGTCATGGCTGTACCGGTTGATACCATCCCTACCCGCACCATATACACTAGCCAAACACAAACATTCACATGCCTATTCCTATCATCATCATCATCATCATGTTATAAACAATAAAGTAAATATGCATGAACAAATAATAGAAATATTGGATGACATGTTAAATGCACATACAAGCATACACGCATGGAATCAATATGGCATTGGACTCAAGAAATAAAATAGTTTATTATTAACCAGTTAGTTTGGGTCTTGTTCCCTCACCTTAGCTTGTTAATAGATCATCTTCCAAGCTTTAGAATCACCTTTATAATATTATTATATTGCTATAAGACCTAACAAAGTCGATAGAATTTAATTAGAATTTATTCGGAATTTAAAAACCATTCTATTAACTGTGGGTCGGAGGTAGGGTCGGAGTCATGATCGACCCTGGGTGCGACCCTCCCCCTAATCTGAACTTCCCGAACACTGAGGGTCGATGCTAGGGTCGGATCTGCCATCGACCCTAGGTGCGACCCTCCATGGTTTGAGTCAAAAATATCAGATTTCATTCTCTCTTTCATGGTTAGGTCCTATGGCTTACTTCCACAATCCATTCTATACATGTTCTATGGTTTAGAACTATACTTTATTCACCTACATGGTTTTAATGATCTCCTCCATGGTTTCCATTGAAACGAAACCATGGATGGATGATTTGGGTTTCTTCTAAGTCATACCCTCTTCATAAACCATTCTAAAGTCTTAACTAAATCATGGGGAATGTATCCATACCTTAGGTTTGCTGAGATTCAGAGTTCCTCTGAATTTCCTCTTCTTCCTTAGCCTTTTCGTCAAGTTTTCCTTCTCTTCTTCTCTTCCTTCTCTTCTCTTTCTCTCAATCCAATTAGGGTTGTAAAAGGAGTGAAAGAGGCTTAGGGACGTCCTATTTATAGGGAAAAACCTCCCAAAATATGTCCCATTGAGTTTAGGAAAGGTTCCAATTGAAATTAGGAAGGTTTCTCAATTTTCGGTTCGTGCTGTTTTTCCCGAATGCCGAGGGTCGATGGTGAGGGTCGATGGGAGGGTCAACTCATAGACCCTGCGACCCATGGTTGAGGGTCGATGGTGAGGGTCGATGGGAGGGTCGGACCTGCCTGTTAAAACATGCGACCCTACCCTCATTTTGACTATTTTTGGGTAAATTTTCATATTGGGTCTTGGGTTTCTTCACACACTTGGTCCACTTGGCTCGACCATGATATGTAGACGGGTCCCGACACAAAATGTAAGGTTAGGCCGGGTTCGTGGCGTGCGGGTCTTACAACTCCACCATCCTTAAAAGAAATTTCGTCCTCGAAATTTGAAAGTACGGATCTTACAACTCCCCCATCCTTAAATGAATTTTGTCCTCAAAATTTGAACGAATCTTACAACTCCCCCATCCTTAAAATAAATTTTGTCCTCAAAATTTTGAATTTACTTCGGAGTCAATAGGTGGGAATTCTATTTCTGCATTGCATCATCTTCCTCCTATGCACTCTTCTCCACGTATTCTCTTTGCCAGGTTACCTTCACATAATAATTACCCCGACTTTGGAAACATTGTACCTTCCCACTAGTGAACTAGGCTGGTACCACTTCAATAGTTAAACATTCTATCTAATCCAATGATTCCGTGGTCAAACCTTTAATATGGATCTTTAATGTACTTCTTCAACAGTGACACATGAAATACATCATGTACACTAGACATGGACAGCGGTAACGCTAATTGATATGCAACTTTTCTACGTCTCCCCAAAGTTTATAAGATCCAACACATATATAAATTATGATTTTCCCTTCTTGTCTAATCATTTCAAACTGCGCATAAGTGATATCTTCAAAAATACTTTGTCACTTATGGCGAACTCAAGGTCTTGGTGTCTATTCTGACAATCCCGAGCTATCCTGCCCCTTTTCTTTGATCTTATCTGCCACTCGATGGTTTTCTTCATTAGACTTAGGTTTCCAAAATTCTTCATTCCCCAACTTTATTCCAAAATAAAGGAATTTGTCATTTCTACCGTACCATGCTTGATAGGTAACATTTACATGATAGCTTAATAGCAACTTCAATTCACAGTAACTTCTCAACTCAAGTTCCTTGAAATCAATTTTACAAGCTTGGAGCATAGCTCTTAGGCTCTGTATAGTCCGCTCCGACTGTCCGTCGGTTTGAGGTAAAGTGCGGTACTAAACGTCAACTTTGTTCCCATTGTTTCCTATAGGTCCTTCCAAAACTTCAAGATAAAGCATGAGCTTCTGGCCGACACTAAGCTCTCATGCATACCATTCAATCTGACAATACTATCCATATATAGCTTAGTTAGCCGCTCCAAAGCATACCGAGGTCGTATAGCAAAGGAATGAGTTATCTTCATAAGGCGATCAACAATCACTCAAACTGCGTCAACCGATCAGTGATCAGTGGCAAATCAGTGACATAGTTAATTGTAATGCAGTTCCACTTTCAAACTGGTTCCAATAGTTTTTATTGTAAGCCATGGTGGTCTTTGTCTTGTAGCTTTTACTTGCTGATAATTCAGACACTGAAACATGCACTAACCCACATTTGTTATCTCTTCAGGTCATGATACATATTGGTACTCCAGGATGTCCTGAATATGGAGTACAATGGGCTCTTATCATTATCCTCTTCATGATATCCGAGTCTTTATCTTCAGGTATTCAGAATCTACCTTTGTATCTGAGTACCGTCTCCGCATCCAAAGTAAGTCAGGTTTGGGTTTTTCTTTCTCTAAATCTTCTTGCATTGTTCTTATATACAGATCTAACAAAATTGCTACTTTTACTTAATCCATCAATTTAGAGATGATCTTTAATGCCCCAACGTAACCGAATTATTGCTCCATAAATTCTCGCTCAATTGGATCATCACTAGCTTCTATTATAAGTTACTCTTCTTCCAAATCTGAATCTGTTGCTACGAATAATAAGGCAGCATTTATACTGGGTCCTTCCCTGGACTTCATAATTCTATTTTTACTTAAAGTCTTAGTTACTTCACTAGCCTTCCTTGGATGATACTAGATATCCTCGTCTTAATCCTTGAGCAATTTCAGCCATCTTCTTATCCTCTTGTTCAACTCTTTCTAATGAAGAGATAAATAAAACACTTGTAATCCGATCTAATCTAAAATTCCTTTCCGTTTAAATAATGTCTCCAAGTCTTGATTGCATGAATCACAACTGTTTACTCAAATCATGAGTTGGGTAACTCTTCTCATGCTCTTTCAGTTTTCTTAAAGCATATGAAATCGCTTATTTACCTTACATCAACCCGCATCCTAGATCCAATCCAAAAGCTTCAATGTATAGGGTAAAAGGTTCACTTGGTACCGAAATGATCAAGATGGCAGTTGTTATCAACCTTACTTTAGAATCTGGAAACATTCTTCACCCTTGTCAGTCAAATTAAACTCAACTCCCTTCCTGGTTAGCTTGGTAAGAGGTTTTGCGATCTTAGAGTGGTCCTCTGAAAATCGTCTGTAATAACCAGCTAAACCCAAGAAACTTCTGATCTTCACAATATTCTTTAGGTGTTTCTCACCATATGTTTACTTCTATCTTAATAGGGTCCACTTTATTCCTTTTTATGACGCTACGTAATCTAATAAGATCACTTTGTTTAATCGGGTCTCATATTCCTTGGAATTGGTATAAAGTTTTTCCCTTCTTAGCTGTTGTGAAGCTGTTCTAAAATTTGTTGTATGAGTTGCTTCATTCTTGGAATAAACCAAAATATCATCTATAAAAACCATGACCGACGTGTCCAACATGTCATGAAACACCCAGTTCATCAGCTTCATAAAAGATGTAAGGACATTGGTTAATCCAAACATCATAATCGAGAACTCATAATTGGCCAATCCTAATTCTAAAAACTGTCTTCGAGATATCGCTATCCAAATTCTTCAGCTGATGATATCTTGATCGAAGATCAATCTTAGAAAATACCTTTGCTTCTTGCAACAAGTCATCAATCTGAGGTTGTGAATGAGCTTGTTAAATTCTTGGTAGTTTATACATAATCGGACACTACCATCCTTCTTCTTCATGACTTGCATTGGCGCTCCCCGTGATGCAATACTTAGCCGATTAGGACCTTAGTCTAATAACTCTTGTAGTTGAATCTCAGTTCCTTCAACTCCATAGGAGCTACTCTATAGGTGCCTTTGACACAAGTATCGTCCTTGGTAACAAGTCGATGACGAACTTGGCCACATGTTTAGATGGTAACCTAGGTAAGTCTCCTGGAAACACATCAGAAAATTTATGCATCATATCAATATCTTCTATCTGTGGTGCTTCTTTGGTAACGTATACCACAGATACCATATATCCAACTCATTTCTCTTCAAAGCATCTCTTCGCCTTTAGCATAGAGCGGATCATCTTTCACTTCCTAGGCAACATACTCCCAATGATACTAAATCATATGCCGTTTTTATTCTTGAATGATAACCTCTTCTATACACATAATCACTTGTAGAGTGTTGAGACAACCAGTCTATTTCCAAGATGACATCAAAATCTGCCATCTCAAGTCTAATTAGGTTGCGTCCAAATTCCATCCATCCATACGATTTGGACTTCGTTCATAACACTCATCCAATTGAACATCTAGTCCAAAAAGACTTGAACTAGAAAATCTGGAGTAACGGTCTTAAGAGCTTGTCTAGTTTCTTCATCTCTTAAGACTATCGTCAAGATCTCATATCCCAAATCTATTTATAAGCATTAGGGTATATGCTTATAATTTCATTAATTCAGCCAAACTATTTTGGTCTTTACTTAATCATATCCCTCAACATTGGGCATAACTCAATTATCATTGTATTAAATCGAGTACTACTTATGCCATGACTTTATCCTTGTATCCACTCTTAAATTTGCCTTTAGGAATCTTCTACCTTCTCAAAAATTCATACCGATATAACCATCTTTAACTCTACTTTAAGTGCTATCTATTTCTTTACTGGCTACTCTTAATAGTTCCCACATTTTCTCATGCACTCTTTTATAGACATGATTCATATCCATCCATTTAGCAATCTCAAAACAAATCCTCTATTACTTCATATGAGGTTCATTGGCTATGACATTTAATCTGAATTTAATCATCTTTCTTCCAATAATTCCATTATCTCTAAACATTTTTATCATCAAAGGTCAGAGAGTCTATGAATCAAAATGTTCATCCAAAAGTGATTCACTTCCTTTCGTCGATTTACCATAATGACAAACACTTGCTTTGTTTGTTGAACCTAGGTTTAAAGAATCAGGAGTAAATCTGTAGTAATCCAACCGGCATCAAAAGATCGTTAAGTTACACGGTGGTCCAAATACATGCAATAGAGGTTTTACAATTCTTAACCTCATGGTTACAGGTTCTATCGAATATATAATGCCATTGGTCAAGGCACTATAGGAATAAATCTAGAGAAGATTTCATACATCAGTATATCAGGTATAAATCTGGAGAAAATTTTTATACATCAATAAATCAGGTATAAATCAGTAGATGTACGCTCAACACAATTAAATATTTTACTGTTCATTCAGTTCGTATCTCTGTTCATGTTGTCGATCATGAGAATGGTGCAGATTGGTATAATCAGGACTAATACTAAAGAAACAATATTTGTAACTCCAATTGACAGGTTAAATCAAGAAGGTATCCTGTCAAGGTACGAGAATTAAAATCAAGTATGTGCATCCTCTATAATCATAAGAGTAAGTCAATAATGCACGCATCCTATATAAACATATCCACTTACATGGCCATTATCCTCTTATCTCTGTTTGGATTTAGCCCGAGAACTTTTCCTTTATCTCTACAGGGGTTTTGACATTACTAGCCATTTTCCTTCTTCCTCTGTCTTACATCGAGTTTCACATCTTGTGAGTACCAACTCGGTATTCCAGTTTTCTACTTTACAGAAGCTCCCTTCTTGCTACTGTACTATATCCTGGTATACTTGGATAACTACCCAACTTATAGATAATACCATATATCATTTGTTTATTAGGATAATTTTTGGTCTTCTCTTTCTGTTTGAGTGTATATATATGGTTCCACCTTTTTAATATGTACATTATTGTCCTGTTTAAGTTCTGTCTCAACCAACATAGGTGCTTATGGTTTGTTTGTATTAAAGCTTTTAATTTATCCTAACTCAGTTCATGGACTCCAGTGGAAGTATTCAGGTTTAATGGGTAAGGCCTACGAGATGCTCTGATACCAAGTTGTCACACCCCAATTCCGTACCATTCGGAACGGTGTGATGAACCGTCAATAAACCAACGGTTCAACCAGGATCTCAAAATAGGCTATCCCACATATGATAAACCAAAACACATCCCACATTAATCGAGGTAATAAAATAAATAGCGGAAGTCTTACAGATAATGAACTGAGGTCTAATCATGATAAATAATTAATATTCCATTTATTTTCAAGTAACCAAAACATAACTTAATACATATTACAATATCCAAATACGAAAACTAAATACTAAACGTATCCACCATTGAAACGCTCGCTTAACGAAGCATGTTCGTCCTCCACAGCTTGCTCATCATAGTCACCACATGTTCATATGTTGGTGTGTCAACATAATCTTCAATCGTAATACCTGCAACATCAGAAACTAAAAGATTTGTGGCCACGAGGGTCAGCTCTCCAACTTGAGCTCAGTGAGAAAACAAAACAATGCAACAATACATATGCATGCATTCTATTCATATCTTTGGTCTGATATATAAGTTTGCAATGTGCTATAGAAAGGATAGTTGGCCACCGCACCTCTATACACGAGTGTGTGGAAACGTCCAATGAAAATGACACTGTCGCCCCACATGCACCCACCATGGACAATATACACCCCATGAAAATGGCATGGCTGTACCGGTTGCCCATACCAACACGTAAGCCCCTGTTGGCGAGGGCTTGCAAACTGGGCTCGCAACTAACCAACCCTAATGCCAAACAATGTATCCAAGGCCTCACCCCAACATCCCTCAATACATCCATAGAGATAGAGCTAGGGTTTGGTGAGCAGGATGAACCACAATGCCACGTCCCCCCCTGATACCCTACGACATATTAGTTCCGCTAAGGTAATGGCGATACAACGATGTTAGTGGACAAGACTTGAGTAGAGATAGAGCTAGAGTCTGGTGACCAGGCTGAACCACAATGCCACGTCCTCCCCCTGATGCTCCCCTCGCATCAAGCACACTAACACTTGCTTAGTGGACATGACTTGAATAGACCATGGCACAATATACACCCCATGAAGAACGGTCATGGCTGTACCGATTGATACCATCCCTACCCGCACCATATACACTAGCCAAACACAAACATTCACATGCCTATTCTTATCATCATCATCATCATCATGTTATAAACAATAAAGTAAATATGCATGAACAAATAATAGAAATATTGGATGACATGTTAAATGCACATACAAGCATACACGCATGGAATCAATATGGCATTGGACTCAAAAAATAAAACAGTTTATTATTAACCAGTTAGTTTGGGTCTTGTTCCCTCACCTTAGCTTGTTAATAGATCCTCTTCCAAGCTTTAGAATCACCTTTATAATGTTATTATATTGCTATATGACCTAACAAAGTCGATAGAATTTAATTAGAATTAATTCAGAATTTAAAAACCATTCTATTAACTGTGAGTCGGAGGTACGGTCGGAGTCATGATCGACCTTGGGTGCGACCCTCCCCCTAATCTGAACTTCCCGAACACTGAGGGTCGATGCTAGGGTCGGATCTGCCATCGACCCTAGGTGCGACCCTCCATGGTTTGAGTCGAAAATATCAGATTTCATTCTCTCTTTCATGGTTAGGTCCTATGGCTTACTTCCACAATCCATTCTATACATGTTCTATGGTTTAGAACTATACTTTATTCACCTACATGGTTTTAATGATCTCCTCCATGGTTTCCATTGAAACGAAACCATGGATGGATGATTTGGGTTTCTTCTAAGTCATACCCTCTTCATAAACCATTCTAAAGTCTTAACTAAATCATGGGGAATGTATCCATACCTTAGGTTTGCTGAGATTCAGAGTTCCTCTGAATTTCCTCTTCTTCCTTAGCCTTTTCGTCAAGTTTTCCTTCTCTTCTTCTCTTCCTTCTCTTCTCTTTCTCTCAATCCAATTAGGGTTGTAAAAGGAGTGAAAGAGGCTTAGGGACGTCCTATTTATAGGGCAAAACCTCCCAAAATATGTCCCATTGAGTTTAGGAAAGGTTCCAATTGAAATTAGGAAGGTTTCTCAATTTTCGGTTCGTGCTGTTTTTCCCGAATGCCGAGGGTCGATGGTGAGGGTCGATGGGAGGGTCAGACAACTCATAGACCCTGCGACCCATGGTTGAGGGTCGATGGTGAGGGTCGATGGGAGGGTCGGACCTGCCTGTTAAAACATGCGACCCTACCCTCATTTTGACTATTTTTGGGTAAATTTTCATATTGGGTCTTGGGTTTCTTCACACACTTGGTCCACTTGGCTCGACCATGATATGTAGACGGGTCCCGACACAAAATGTAAGGTTAGGCCGGGTTCGTGGCGTGCGGGTCTTACACATATAACCTTAGGTTTTAGAGTGAACCTTAGGTTTTAGAGTGTTAAGAAGCATATAACCTTCATGTTTATATAGCCATTTAGGGTTTCATCTCTTATTTTCCTTAGGGTTGAAAAGTCGTCATGTGTATAAGGATTTAAATTGGATTTTCACCGGATATCCAGTTAAAAATCGAATTCAAATTCGATTTTGGATTTTACAAATCTGATGGATTTTGGATTGGATTTGGATAGTGTAATTGGTAAATGGATTCGAATACGGATAGTGATGTATTCGATCCGTGTGCATCCCTCTCTCTCTCTCTTCTTAAATCAATTCCCTTTCTCTCTCTCTCTCTCTCTCTCTCTCTCTCTCTCTCTCTCTCTCCTTCAAGTGATCAATCCTTCTTGTACTTTCATTGTCCTCGCTAACCTATAAGATTCCAATATACCTGGCTATCATGCAGATCCCTCTCCCTTTTTTTTTATATTGAAATTTATGGACTCCTCTTCGGTCGGGGTGCATTGGAGATCTACTAATGAGGCACAACAATCTCTCACGTGGTCTTTCATTTGCTGACTACAATGTTAATGGTATATTGGAACGTATACACGTTGAGAGACAAAATACCAAATACAATTGAAATCCAAAAAACCTTAATCTCTTTTTCCCTTTCGCCTTCATCGTTTTGTCCCATCGTTTCGGCATAAAATTTTTGGTTCCTTTGTATCACTTTCGGCAGGGGTCGTTCCCGGTCTGATATAACTCATTTTTAATAATTTTTTATAAGTGTTGGCCACGTGTGACTCGGTCATTGACTCTGTATTGGTTCGGGAGCGGTATTGACCATAGCTGGTACAATGTCATGCAATACCTGGAACTTAAACCATGCTCCTAACCAAGGTTTGATCCAATATGGATACGATAATGACCCAATCAATTTATATAAATGAGTAGGGAAAATTTTCCCCACCTCCCTGAGGTATACCTTTAAATCAACCACTGCCCAACTTGGCCCATAATGTCAATTACCTCCCCTATTTTTGAAAATAAGTATCAACACCCCCTGTCAGTCCATTAAGCAATGAGACGAACCATAACTAATGTTTTTAATAGCAATATTATCCCTGAGATTGTAAAATGCCATTTTTACCACATTGAAACTTTTTTTGGTAGAATAACTAGATTTTTCTTCAAAAATAAATAAATAAATAAATTGACCAACAGGTGTTCCCAAGATTGCTAAGCCCTCGCAACCTCTCCCCATCGAGTTCTGCTCTCTTGGATCGGGCATCCATGGCTGATAATTCACCCTCCTCCATTTCCTCATATTCTCCAGTGGTGGCATCGGGGGCAACGTCGATCCACCTAGCGTTAATGCCGCAGTCTGAACAAGTACAACCGCGGCATCAAAGTCATGGTCATATACCTGATCGCCACAGGCACAGCAGAAGACCTTGGCGCCGTCGACATCAACAGCGATCTCATGACCTGGTGTTATCGACTCGCATGTATGGCCGCGTGAGAAGACGGGGGCGGCGAGGGGCAGAACACGGAGGCACCTCCGTGTAAGTTGAATCCATGGTTTTTATTTACATTCATCATTGATGATGTCTCTTCCTCAACCTCGATAAATCTTTTGTATCTAAGTCCATTATCTATGTTTTCTCATTTACATCTCACAACAGGTTAACGAGAGGATAGATGTCTGCGTTGAAGATGAAACAGTAAATTATTTAAACAGGCAGGATGTGCAGAAGGCTCTCTATGCACGTTTCGTGGGTGTCAATAGATGGGCTGTTTGTAGCAAGTAACTGTCCTATCTCTATTACAAAATGAAAACAAATTAAATGAATCTTATTTGATTTACTTACATGTGGTTCTGATCTCTACCTAATATATTGGCAATAATTTGGTTTATGGAATTTCTAGGATCAGAGGTTTTGGGCAGATTGTCCCCCACCCCCCACCCCCCACCAATCATACAGTAAAGTAGTAAACCATATAATGCATAGAGGCGATGAGTCATGGAGTGGCTGCAGGCGGAGCAACGAGGGAACTCTTCCGGGTCCGGTGCAGCTGGGCCAAGTGGCTTGGATAGGAGGCATTTTTGTAGAGAGGATATGAAGACCCTTCTTGCTTGCCATGGGGGTTGCGAGGGCTTAACAATCTTGGGAACACCTGATAGTTTATTCATTTTTTTTTTTTTTTTGAAGAAAAATCTAGTTAATCTACCAAAAAAAAAGTTTCAATGGGTAAAAATGATATTTTACAATCTCAGGAGTAATATTGCCATTGAAAACATTAGTTACAATTCGTCCCGTCACTTAATGAACTAAGAGGGGGTGTTGATACTTATTTTCAAAAGTAGGGGAGGTGGTTGATAATAGGCCAAGTTGGGGGTGTTTGATTTAAGGGTATACACACGGTTGGAAATCTTCTCGTTGATTTGCAATCCGGATAACCTACAATCACAAAGATTAGACAAGGGATTTGGGCGACTAACACTCGGGTATACTTCGATGCCTAAGTTAGATTCCCCAATGTAAACAGTCAAGAGATAGCCGAAAGCTATCTCCAGTTTAATGAAAGGAGATCGTAGAGAGAGTTTGAGTATAGGAGAGATGGAGCGAATCCCCTTTTACCTTGAGGGGTCGTCTTATATTTATAAGAGTAGGCAAGAAACATGAAGATACCGAGACTCTTGAAGGTTGTACACTAGTAGGATTGCCAGGTATCGCATTGTGGGACGCCTAAGTCATAGATTCCGAGTAGGAGTAGGAGACTGTGTCGTAAATCCTATTCGAAGTGGAAAACCACGACTTGAGTCCTAGTCGAAATGAAAGAATGCGACATGGATGGCTGAGTCAGACTAGTTCAGGGTGACAGATGTCATCCTATGGAGAAATCTCGTTGTGTGAAGGAGACTTACAGAGTTAGTCGATTGCGAAAAAGTTGGAGCCGAATACGGGTAGTGCTTTGCAAGGAGACAGACTCTTCTGACGTATCCCTCAAGGAGTGGGAATCTTCAACTGGTCATTCGGCCATTTGCATGATCGGTCACGTGACTCGGTCTGGTCGACCTAGTGACTCGACTTGGTAGACTCGGCCTGGGGGTGCACAATCGGTCTTTTATGAATGGTATGGCATATGTCAACTTTTTTTTTTTTTTTTTTTTTTTTTTTTTGGGGGGGGGGATATATTTTTCCCCTAACATTTCTTATTCCCATAATCTCTCTTTTCTTATTCTTTTCTCATCTAGGTATAATTTGAATTTGTTTGGATCATGTATATCTCGTCATATCTGGTGTTCTGTTTGGATTTTTCATTTTCCTTTTAGAGTTATATCTCTTATAAAAAGTTGATCGACTTATTGTTGCAGACTGTTGTCTTATTAGTAGATCGTGGTAGTGAACTAGTGATACATCGATTGTATTTCAGTTGATTTGCCCAATTTGCAGCCTGTCCAAAGAAATAGCGTGGGACATTATCTTCTCCTGCCATTTTCTCCAAAGCAGTACGGAGAAATCAAGTAAATGTCTCCTACAGGGTAGTAACAAAACCTTAATTTTCAGAGGAGAGAATCATTTGGTTTGACTGCTAGAAGAACCCTCATATGTTTCATGGAATGTGAAAAACCAGAGGTAGTGTTATGTCATAAGAAATGGAATCCAATGTTCATAATCTATCAGTTTATCCTTTGGAACAATGAACTGTAAAACCAACCACCAAGCCCCTTAACTAATTCAATACCCAGTAACTCAAACCTTACAAATAATGTTTTATTGCTACAAGAATCTATTGATTAATGTGTCATTATTTAATGTCAACTAAAAGATTAGCCCTTTTTTTAATTACTAATGCTAGTAACTTCTCGTTTGGCTCTGTTGCATGGAATGATATTATTTTGTGGCCAAGTTCATCTCAAGTTTTTGCAAGAGTTTGTGATTCCCAGGTTGACACTGAGAGGGGGGATGAATCAGTGACCACTAAAAATCTTTCCAACACTGTGAAGTCTGCTCAACCAAAAACACATATTGCTGCCAAGAGTTGTCTGTTAACACTTGCTGCCTTGAGTTGACTGTGGTGGTTATTCAAACATTTATCATGTTAACACATTTCGTGTAACACACTATGCCACACACCTACAGGTATCCATACCAGAGGCTTAGCCTACCAAGTGTGCACACCCAGACCTGCAACCCACGCACTTCAAATGTAGAGCACAAGCAAACACATCCACATCCACAGACACACTATGTAACGTGGTTCACCTATCACACACTGTGATGGCTACTCTATGGGGTAATACCCTAACCAGGGTTTCGTATTATACCCAATACACTACTTTAATGCTATGGTTGCACCTACAACCCAGATGTTACAACATCGACCACATTCTCAGCTGTAACTGAGTCCTAGGCAACAATCCTCATTCCTGTCAAGCCCCCAACTTGACAGAGTTACAATGTATTTTTAAATAAATATTACAAACCCTTCCCATATGGCATTGGTACAAATAAATAGGGTCTGTGTGCATGATTACCTTCCCAGCGTGATCATGGCATGTATGGTGCTCACCAAATGATTTTCCCAAGCTTCTCAATAGTGGTGAGTGAGCTTCTTCAACATATGTGGGAGTTTGTCACTCTCCCAACTCTTCTCACAAAATTCCAGCCACATCAAACTCTCATAACTCACAAATAATTGCTCACACTTCCTCTCCAATACTTCAGATAGCCATTAATATCAAGGAGAGGTAAGTAGAGATAGGTTTACACACAAAGAGAGCTCAAAACCCCTTGTTTTCCAAAAAACCACACCTAACTCTCACCAAAACTTTGTTTTCTTGTTACAGGTGGATTCTACTTGAAGAGACGAGTTCGGGGAACTTTGAATCAGCTCAATCTGAGCTCGAACGGCCAAGATATGGCCATCAGAAGACTGACCACCCAGATCAAAAGAAATGGAATCTTCAGAAGTGATTTGGTGCACCCGTGATGCACCGTAGTTCAGCCGCCACTGACGTACGTACGTTGTTTTCGAGACATGATTGGCGGATCATAGAATCTTGAAGATCCACCGTTGGATCGGTCAGGTAAAAGCGGGAAAGCCTCTGGGCCTTCCGATCTTTGTAATCCCGTCAGCGGAGCTCGGAGCAAATCATAGCCGTCAGATTGGGATCCGCAACGCTGACGCACCATACGAGCGCTATACTGAATCCTGGATCCAGCTCCATGCGATGCGGATCACCTTTTTAAGTTGTATCGAGCCAATGGGAGCAGTCACGATAGAATCTTGGCGCGACCTCTACGCTACACCATAGCCCGCCTCAATCTCAGCCCCTGGATTAGGATCTCGCATACGTGGCCCTTTCTCACCCATCTATTTCGAATCTTCTCTTTTCCCAAGGACCAAAATACCCCTGAGAATGAGTGGTAATGCCCTGTAAGCCTTTTTATTTCCAGTAGGGTGTCAAAGGGATTGTTCTTTGCGGCATTTCGTCGAACAAGTGAGGGGCAAGCCGTTCAACCCTTGCGGAGGGTTGCGGTCCGCGTGAGCGGCTAGGCCCTGCGAGCCTTGCTGGCTTGCGGGAGCCAGCTTGCGCAGTGGTCTTGAGAGGCTGGCTGCGTGCTGGCCTTGCGAGAGCCAGCTACTGCTGGCTGGCTGTGCTGCTGTGCGTGCGGCTTGCCCTGCTGCTGTGCACATGGCATGCTGGGTGTGCGGATGGCATAGCCTGGCTGGTAGAGCTGCCTAGGTGGGCTTGGCCTGCTGGCCTGGTGCCGAGACTACTGGCCTCGACTGTGGTTGCTGGCCTGGGCTGGCTGCCATGCTAGCCTGGCCACCTCAGGTGGGACCCACCACTCTCTCTCCTCTTCTCTCTCTTCTTTCTCTCTCTTATTTCTCTCTCCTCTTTCTCTCTCTTTTTTTTGGTCTTCATTTTCTTTCTTCTGCTAGTCTCTCTCATCAATTACTGTCAATGCACCAACCCAGTCACCATGTCTGTCAGTGGGACTTCAGTGGGACCCACAAACACTCTCTCTCCTCTTTCTTTCTCTACTTTGTCTCTCTACTTTATATGTCTTCTTTCACTGAACTGTAAGCACTGTGAACTAGCTTCCAAATAGGCTTCTGACTGTCCAACCATGCATGTTGACTGTCTACTCTGTCTGCTAACTGGATACACTGCCTGCTGATATTCTCTTTCCTCCATATCACTTTGCCAACTATCAAGAGGTTGCCAACAATGACAACACACACAAAGATGCACTCAACTGCTCAACTTGGCCAAGGTTTCAACAAAGTTTACCATTATTGGGAAGCCTAGAGCACCATTGAGCTATGGACATTTTATTAAACACCTTATGTTTACAAGAGTACGAATATAAAACCAATTTAAGTTTTTGTCGTTTGAATGAAAATTGTCGTAATATGGTCTTTTTTACAACTGTGTTAATTGCCTTGTAGCCTGACAATCGTGGATGTGGGATGTTTAAATGGATAGAACAGAGAGGAGAGATCGTTTCTAACCAATAGATAGGGGAAAGCTCTCAAGATCTGGTGATCAATATGGAAACCCAAGAGATAGGTCAATGCTCTCAGTGTCCAACGTCTAATACGACAACTGCTCCACCTCCTTCATTTGATTATTTAAAAGGATACTTGAAATGAGTAATTAGAGGTTATGGGCATTGTACTGGGATGTTGGAAGAACTCCTTAATGTGTCGAGAAACTAGACTTGAAGAAACCTTAAAAGAGAGTTGCATGCATTGCTGATGGAAGAAAAACACCAAGCAATTGTGGTTTTATTTATTTATTTATTTATTTATTTTATTTTTTTATTTTTTTGTGTTTTTCAATTAGGTTAGGATCCAGCTTCAATAGTGCTTGTTATTAAGATAGATTTATAAAAAGGAAAAAACCCAACACATCAGTTACAATTGATGTGTCGGGTTTAGCAACACAATAACGAAAGCACAACACAGGTACAAATTAGTATCGGAATAACTCATCACTGGCAGTCGGTACAGAGTTCCGCAACAACAAATAACATTGTCTTTTACATTCAGTGTATTAAGCTATTCTCTAGTCTGATAATTAACAATTTCCGATTATACTCCTGAATGTAGGAGGTTTGCGTAAGACTGGAAGTTAACCTTTTGCTTTTTCCTACCTACAATTTGCCCAATGAGGCAGCCCAGAAATCTTTTCCAGCCATGGTACTCTCTTTTACAATATAGAGTTTCGATGAGGTTTGAATAGTAATCTCAGGGGGGTCTTCTTGTCTGGTATGAGGTGTTCTATTGCTTTGTACACTCCAAAGGAAAATTCCTTAAAAAATATTGCGCCTTTTGCAAAAGAAGCCATGGGAAACAAGTAGGCATTAGGAAGAAATTGACAAATGTCTATAATATTTCCTTTGCATGTACTGCCTTTCTTCTGGGAGGGTAGCTGATGTAGGATAAGACCTAGGAGCTACTGTCACACCCCAATTCCGCACTATTCAGAATGGTGTGATGAACCGCTAGCAAACCAACGGTTCAATCATGATCTCGAGTAGGCTATCCCCATTTTATCTAAACCTCATACATTCACATTCATAATCAGAGTAAAATACACAATAGCGGAAGTCTTATAGTAAAACGAACTGAGAATCTAAATGTGGTAATCATATTAAGGTATCAAATTATTTTGTTTCAACCGAGACATAAGTAAGTAAAATATCAATTACATCTCCTTAATAAATCCAAAAAAATAAAAGAAACTTTAATCGAATACGCATGAGTTGCACTCGCAAAAGGAGTCATGCATATCCACTACGTCTTCAGCTTCCATCGCCACCACATGTCCGTATATAGGAGCATTGATACAATCTTCAACTGTGGTACCTGCATTATCAACTAAAAATATTCGACGTCGAGAGGGTGAGCACACATCATGGCTCAGTGAGCAAACAAAACAATGCAATAATACATATGCATGCGATTCAATTCATATCTTTGGTCTTGTTTTACGTTTGCACTATGCAATAGAAAGGATAGGTGGCTGCCGCACCTCTATGCACGAGAGTGTGGATATGCCCGATGAACCTCTCACCGTCGCCCACAGCACCCATAATGAACATTGCACAATGAAGGTCACGTTTATCGATGCACAACTCCATACCAACAAATAAACCCCTGATGGCTAGGGCTACAAACGGGGCTCGCTACTAACCAATCCTAATGTCAAACAAAGTGTATCCAAGGCCTCACCCCAGCATCCCTCAGAGCACCCGTAGAGATAGAGCTAAGGCCCCTCGGTAGAGTATAGGACTCAAGGACCGAGACCCTCTTTGATGCCCTACGTCGCAATAGTTCTGCTAAGGTAATGGCGATACGACGATGCTAATGCACAAGACTTAAGTTAGAGATAGAGCTAAAGTGTTCGGATCAAACACCGTCTAACACTTCCCCTGATGCCCTACTCGCATCAAGCACACTAACCACACACAAACATTCACATGCTTATTCCTAGCATCAATCATCATCATCATGTTATAAATAAACAAAATTAAATATGCATGAACAATAATAACAGGAATATTGGATGACATGTTGAATGCACATTACAAGCATATTCGCATGGAATCAAGCATGGCATTGAACTCAAGAAAATAAAAGTAGTTTATTATTAACCAATTAATGTAGGTCTTGTTTCCTCACCTTAGCTTGCTAGTAGATCCTCTTTCAAGCTTTAAGAATTACCTTTATATTGATATTATATTGCTAGAAGACCTAACAAATTCGATAGAATTTAATTAGATTTAATTCCAATTTTTTAACTTGCTGTTATCTATAGGGTTGCAGGATGGGTCGCAGGTAGGGTAGCAGTATACTGCGACCCCCTGTAACAGGGTCGATATCAGGGTCGATGGGTCTATCGACCCTATGTGCGACCACCTCTGGTTTTGGTCGATATTCTCATGTTTTGATCCATTCTTCCTTGTTTAACTCCTATGGCTTCTTCCATAGTCCATTCCACATACTTTCTATGGATTATAACTTCTCTTCACCCAATATATAGTCTAATTGATATCCTCCATGGTTCCCATTGAAACCTAACGATGGATGGATGGATTGGGTTTCTCTACATCTTTCTTCAACTATTCTAAGTCTCACAAAATTCATAGGATTAGTATTCTTACCTGAGAAGAACACTCTTTCTCTACAACTCTTCTCCTTTTTCTTCTTCTCTCCGTTCCTTCTCTTCTTCCTCTCTTCCTTCTCTTCTCTTTCTCTCAATTCAATTAGGGTTCTAAAAGGAGTGAAAGAGGCCTAGGTACGTCCTTAAAATAGAGTAGAAACATCCTAAAATAAGTCCCTTTGAGATTAGGAAAGAGCCCCAACCGAAATTATGGAAATTTCCTAATTCTGTTTTCGGCGGCAACTGAGGGTCAATGAGGGGGTCGATGATCGACCCCTAGTTCCTAAAGTGTTCGACCCCCTCTGTAAAACAGGGGGTCTGACTTTCTGTCTTGGGGGGTCCGACCCTCCCTTGCTGGGTATGCGACCCTCCCCTTTATTTAAGTGTTTTTGGGTCCATTTAATACCTGGGATCACGATCTCCTTCACGCACTTGGTCCATTTGGCTCGACCACTATAGGTAGACCTGGTTCAAAGTGGTAAGACTGGGTTAGTTTGATATGGGTCTTACAGCTACGGTATCCTACAAGGACCAATTCCACTCACAAGATAGGGTCTAATTCACTTAAAGATGTGATACCTGTTAAACAATATCTATAAAACATTTCAATATCCAATTGAAATTCAACATTTAAAGGACCCAATAGCTGTTTACAATTTCAAAATCTTAAATTCATCAATCCAACATCCATTGTTTAAAACTTGCTAAAACTAAAACATAATTCAATCCAAGCCATTCTTCAGTCCAACATGCATTGTTTAAAAGTTGCTAAAATTGAATCAAAATTCAATCCAACCCATTGTTTAGTCCAACATCCATTGTTTAAAAATTGCTAAAACTGAAACAAAATTCAATCCAATCCATTAACTATAAGGTAGCTTGTGATTAAGCTGGTTATGTAGCAATTAAGCAGCATCCTAAGCACAGTCTTCATCTTTGCCCTTGCTTCTGGACAACTATTAACACAAGCAACCAGCATTTGACTTTGACTTTCAAGGAAGAAAAATAAAAGCAACCAGCATCTACATGAAGTTAAAAATCTTGGGCTTCAGTTTGTATATTAGGAAGAAAAATAAAAGTGACATCATTTGGAAGAAAAATAAAAGTGACATCATTTGAAAGAAAAATAAAAATGACAACAAACCTGTGCTTGAATTGACATCATGGGACCAAGTCAGATCAGAGTTGTTCCCAGCTTCTCTCATTCCCAGTTAGAGCTAAGCTGACTCTGCTCTAAGTCAAGATCAGATCAGAGTTAACCAAAAATACAAGCGAAGTTGGTCCAAATGAGGTGCATTGACAAGAAGTTTGGAACAGATCAAAGGTCTAGCTCTTTTTTTTCTTTTCTTTTTTTTTTTTTTTTTTTTTTTTTTTTGATGAATGAGTATATATGTTAAAAACCTAAAAATAGGGCAGAGGAAAGAGCCAGGCTCAATAAATAAGAATTACAAAGGAACTAGCGCCACAAATCAGGCACTGAAAGGCCAAAAGCGAAAAAAAAAAGGGGAACCACATCATCCAGAGTTAAGATTCCAAGCCGAAAGAATAAATCGATCCCTCTCAGAGATTGATAAATGGGGGGAGGGGGGAGGTCATCATCAATCCACGCACGTCGAAGGTAATAGCTTCCCAAATATGCTCAAAAGATCTCTTCTTTGTCGTCCATATTTTTAAGTTTCTCTCATACCATATATGGTACACTATCATTGTGAAAGCGACCTGGACAGTAGTACCACCAATAGATCTCCATTTGAACTTTTTTGTAATCCACCTCCACTCTTGATCAAAGCCCGGATTGATCTGTAACATGGCCAACACTTCTCAATAATCTTTCCCCAAATTCTTTCGGAGAAGGGGCAATCAAAGAACAAGTGATTCACATCCTTATTGGCAGCCCAGCATAATCCACATCTAGCATTCTGAGTGATACCCTGACTGCGTAGAAAGGAAGCTGTGGGAAGAGATTGGGTCAACGCTCTCCAAAGAATAAAACTGTGCCTAGGGGAGAACCCTTTGAACCAAACCACATCAAACCAAGCTACCTTGCTTGTAAGACCCGCACGCCACGAACCCGGCCTAACCTTACATTTCGTGTCGGGACCCGTCTACATATCATGGTCGAGCCAAGTGGACCAAGTGTGTGAAGAAACCCAAGACCCAATATGAAAATTTACCCAAAAATAGTCAAAATGAGGGTAGGGTCGCAGGTTTTAACAGGCAGGTCCGACCCTCCCATCGACCCTCAACCATGGGTCGTAGGGTCTATGAGTTGTCCGACCCTCCCATCAACCCTCACCATCGACCCTCGGCATTCAGGAAAAACAGCACGGACCCAAAATTGAGAAACCTTCCTAATTTCAATTGGAACCTTTCCTAAACTCAATGAGACTTATTTTGGGAGGTTTTGCCCTATAAATAGGACGTCCCTAAGCCTATTTCACTCCTTTTACAACCCTAATTGGATTGAGAGAAAGAGAAGAGAAGGAAGAGAAGAAGAGAAGGAAAACTTGAAGAAAAGGCTAAGGAAGAAGAGGAAATTCAGAGGAACTCTGAATCTCAGCAAACCTAAGGTATGGATACGTTTCCCAAGATTTATTTAAGACTTTAGAATGATTTATGAAGAGGGTATGACTTAGAAGAAACCCAAATCATCCATCCATGGTTTCGTTTCAATGGAAACCATGGAGGAGATCATTAAAACCATGTAGGTGAATAAAGTATAGTTCTAAACCATAGAACATGTATAGAATGAATTGTGGAAGTAAGTCATAGGACCTAACCATGAAAGAGAGAACGAAATCTGATATTTTTGACTCAAACCATGGAGGATCGCACCTAGGGTCGATGGCAGATCCGACCCTAGCATCGACCCTCAGTGTTCGGGAAGTTCATATTAGGGGGAGGGTCGCACCCAGGGTCGATCATGACTCCGACCCTACCTCCGACCCTCAGTTAACAGAATGGTTTTAAAAATTAGAATAAATTCTAATTAAATTTTATCGACTTTGTTAGGTCTTCTAACAATATAATAACATTATAAAGATGATTTTAAAGCTTGGAAGAGGATCTATTAACAAGCTAAGGTGAGGAAACAAGACCTAAACTAACTGGTTAAGAATAAACTGTTTTATTTTTTGAGTCCAATGCCATATTGATTCTATGCATGTATGCTTGTATGTGCATTTAACATGTCATCCAATATTTATATTATTTGTTCATGCATATTTATTTTATTGTCTATAGCATGATGATGATGATGATGATGATGATAGGAATAGGCATGTGAATGTTTGTGTTTGGCTAGTGTATATGGTGCGGGTAGGGATGGTATCAACCGGTACAGCCATGACCGTTCTTCATGGGGTGTATATTGTGCCATGGTCTATTCAAGTCATGTCCACTAAGCAAGTGTTAGTGTGCTTGAGGCGAGGGGAGCATTAGGGGGAGGGCGTGGTATTGTGGTTCAGCCTGGTCACCAGACTCTAGCTCTATCTCTACTCAAGTCTTGTCCACTAACATCGTCGTATCACCATTACCTTAGCGGAACTAATATATCGTAGGGTATCAGGGGGGGCGTGGCATTGTGGTTCAGCCTGGTCACCAGACCCTAGCTCTATCTCTATGGATGTATTGAGGGATGCTGGGATGAGGCCTTGGATACATTGTTTGACATTAGGGTTGGTTAGTTGCGAGCCCAGTTTGCAAGCCCTCGCCAACAGGGGCTTACGTGTTGTTATGAGCAACCGGTACAGCCAGTTTTCATGGGGTGTATATTGTCCATGGTGGGTGCATGTGGGGCGACGGTGCCATTTTCATTGGGCGTTTCCACACACTCGTGTATAGAGGTGCGGCGGCCACCTATCCTTTCTATAGCACATTGCAAACTTTAAACCAGACCAAAGATATGAATTGATTGCATGCATATGTATTGTTGCATTGTTTTGTTTGCTCACTGAGCCGTGAAGTGTGCTCACCCTTTCGAATTCGAATACTTTTAGTTGATGATGCAGGTACCACCGTTGAAGATTACATGAACGCTCCTGTGTACGGGCATGTGGCGACAATGGAAGCTGAAGACATAGTGGATACGCATGACTCCTCTTGCGAGTGCAACTCATGCGTATTCGATTAGATTTTGTTTTATTTATTTGGATTTAGTAAAGACATGTATTCGATATTTTATTTATGTCTCGGTTGAAACAACATAATTGGATATTTTATTTATGAGTATCACAGTTAGAATTTCTCAGTTCATTATCTGTAAGACTTTCGCTATTTATTTTATTACCTCTGATTAATGTGGAATGTGTTTTGGTTTATCATATGTGGGATAGTCTATTTTGAGATCCTGGTTCAACCGTTGGTTTATTGACGGTTCATCACACCATTCTGGTTAGACCAAAATTGGGGTGTGACAACTTGGTATCAGATCTCTCGTAGGCCTTACCCATTAAACCTGTATACTTCCACTGGAGTCCATGAACTGAGTTAGGATAAATTAAAAGCTTTAATACAAACAAACCATAAGCACCTGTGTTGGTTGAGACAGAAATTAAACAAGACGATAATATACATATAAAGGGTTGAACCATATATATACACTCAAACAGAAAGAGAAGACCAAAAATTATCCTAATAAACAAATAATTTAGGGTATTATCTATAAGTTGGATAGTTATCCAAGTATACAAAGATATAGTACAGTAACAAGAAGGGAGCTTCTGTAAAGCAGAAAATTGGAATACCGAGTTGGTACTCACAATATGTGAAACTCGATGCATGACCGAGAAAGAAGAAAAATGGCTAGTAATGCCTAATTCCCCGCAAAGGTAAAGGAAAGGATCTCGGGCTGAATGCGACAGAGATAGGAGAACAATAGCTATACACCAAAAATGAGAGTAACTATAAAAGAAAATAAAGCTATACTCCTGGGTGACATGGAGACTCAGAGTGAGATCCATTACAAGCTGATCTATTGCCCACTAAGCAAGAAGAGGATGTTGCAACTTGACCCCACCACTATCAGGGTCGAGAATGGGTAATAAAAACTCATCTGAGTAGATGCTAAATAATGATAATCAGATTAGAGCAAATCAAAGGAGGTGAACAACCAGACCACTCCAGCCAACCACTTGGACTACCAAGTACCTTGGTTATGGTTGTCATAAACTTGACCCAATAAAATACAAGAGCAACAACAGATGAGACCGACTATGCAAGTCGCTATGTAAATCACTACCCAAGTTACCGATGCTACATCAACACCTTCGGGTCAAACCAAGTACGGTACCAACTAGTAGCAACACTGTACCCCAACACCTGTTAGCTATAACACAGTGCCTACCACACCGTAAGTCCCAGTAATGCACACCCCAGTGCAGAAGTTTGGTGCACAACAAGCAGTGTATCAAGGTGATTAACCTTATCAGCCACCGATGTATGGGATAATTGCATCATGACAGAATGATCCGACAAGGATTGAAGAATGTCTTCTGAAGATGATACCTCAGACATTTTCAGCAAAGGATCAAATCTATTATGGCCATATATCTAGATAGGTTTATATAGGATGCAATGCATTATTGATTTACTCTTATGATTATAGATGATGCACATACCAGATTTTTTAATTTCTCGGACCTTGATAGGATACCTTCTTGATTTAACCTGTCAAGTGGAGTTATAGATATTGTTTCTTTAGTATTAGTCCTGATTATACCAATCTGAACCATTCTCATGATCGACAACATGATCAGAGATATGAACTGAATGAATAGTTAAATGTTTAATCGTGTTGAGCGTACATCTTCTGATTTATACCTGATTTATTGATGTACGAAATCTTTCTCTTGATTTATACCTGATTTACTGATGTATGAAAGCTTCTCCAGATTTACTCTTGTAGTGCCTTGACCAATGGCATTATATACTCGGGAAAAATAGATGATTTCCCAGGGTCGGATACCCATCGACCCCCACCATCGACCCTGGATAGAAAAGACAGTATTTTTCACTGAATGATCTGAAAAATTTAAAAATACCATTGGTTAGTGTATCCAAAATCAGAATGAAGTATATATTGATTGCCTCACGTATTCTATGACTTTTCAGACACTACACCACCATAATAGGAAATGGCTGGGTGAAGAGGGAACAGACGCGGACGTAACCAAATCCCACCACCACCACCGGTAGATGAAACCAGTCATGAAATTCCTGAAGTACCAGAGAATCCAAATGTGGCACCGTCAGGAGCTAATGGTCAGGAAAATCCTACAAACTTGCCAGCCCTACCTATAGATTTAGTCACAATCGTAATAAACTTGGCACAACAACTGCAACAAATACAACAGGTGCAAACTAATATGCAAGCTGCCATAGGCATGGTTTTTTCAGCTGCACATACGACACAATGCCAGCAGGACAGGCAAGCACAATACTAGGGGAAATAATGCAGTACCCCAGGCACCTCAAACACCAGTCATGCAAGCTCCAGTGCAAAACCCTGAAATAGCTCAAGGTGGTTATCAGTACCAACCACCTATGTATGGGGCCTATGCTCCGTATCAACTGGACCGCTCCAGACTGGTCGGGCATTTTCTTAAGATGAAGCCCAAAGAATTCGATGGTAAGCCAGCAGATCCTTTGTGGCCGGCACACTGGATTGACGAAATGGAAAGAAATTTTATGATGATGACCGTAAATGAGGAGGAGAAAGTGTTGTGTGCCACATTTATGCTCAAGAACGATGCACATCATTGGTGGAAGTCTACCAGGACATATCTATTAACCAAACATGCCCACTTGACCTGGGATATATACAAAGAGGCATTCTTTGAGAAATACTTCCCTAGAAGTTTCAGAGATTCTATGGAGAGAGAGTTCCCGAGTTTATATCAGGGGCGGATGACTGTCGACGCATATCAACAGCGTTATGAGGAGCTATTTTTCTTTGCACCAGTCAGTATGCAAGAGGAGGATACGAAAACCCGAAGGTTCGTCATGGGACTTAGGGGAAGCATACGCGAACATGTTTTGGGACTGGAGAAGAAAATCTACAATGAAGCTGTACAAATTGCTCGAGTGATAGAGTCGAGCCAGAAAGAGAGCTATTTTACTCAAAATAGGGGAATCAAAAGGCCAAATGAAAATTTTTACAACGGAGGGAACACCAAGGTATTCCAACCCTTCCGTACCCAGGGCTTCAATGCTGCAACCAAAACCATTTCCGCAACCCCATGGCAACCAAAGCAAAATGGTGAGGGGATCAGGTGTTTTAACTGCAACCAAGTAGGGCATGTCTCAAGAGAGTGTACTAAGCCCGAAAAACAACTACAAAGAAGGAAGAGTTTACGTTGTTTCAGCCAAGGATGTTGTCGCATCGCTCGATGTGGTCACGAGTATGACCTGAACCCGTCATTTTATGTTACATTGCATGATCATGTAGACTAAATTAAAACAAATCACAGTGTATCGTACCTAGTAATGGCATTCCCGCGCAGTGCTCTTTGATTATGGAGCTACTCATCCTTTTATATCCGTGTCATTTGGAAAGAAACTAAATATACCCCTTAAGTCTTTAGATTTTAAACCGCTTATACGATCGCAGATGGGAATTATGAAGTCCAAGGAAGGACCCAAAGATAAATGCTACCTTATGTTTTGCAAGAATAGATTCAGATTTGGAAGGAGAGTAACATATAATAGAAACTCGTGATGATCCAGTTAAGCAAGAATTTATGGATGAATTTATGGAGCAATAGTTCGACGGTTGCTCTTGTGGCATTAAAGATCATCTCTGAATTGATGGATGAAGTAGAAGTAGTAATGTTGTTAGGTCTGTATATAGGAACAGTGTAAGCAGACTTAGAAAAGGAAGACCAAACCCTGACTTTTGTTTTGGGAATGGAACTGCAGTATCGTGAACTATGTCAATGATTTGCCACTGACTCCCAAATCGGTTGACATGGTTGGGTGGTTGTTGATCGTCTTATGAAAATAGCTCATTCCATTGCTATACGACCTCGGTATGCTTTGGAGCGGCTAAATAAGATATATCTGGATAATATTTCCAGATTGAATGGTATGCATGAGAGCTTAGTGTCGTTCAGAGGCTTATGCCTTATCTCGAAGTTTTGGAAGGATCTACAAAAATAATGGGGACAAAGTTGAAGTTTAGTACCGCACTTTACCTCAAACCGACGGACAGTCAAAGCGGACTATACAGATCCTAAGAGATATGCTCTGAGCTTGTAAAATTGATTTCAAGGAGCTTGAGTTGAGAAGTTAACCATGAATCGAAGTTGCTACCAAGCTACTATGTATATGTCACCTATGAAGCATGGTACGGTAGAAATGTCAAATCCCTTTATTTTGGAATAAAGTCGGTGAATGAAGAATTTTGAGACCTAAGTCTAATGAAGAAAACTATCGAGTGACAGACAAGATCAAAGAAAAAGGGGCAGGATAGCTCAGGATGTGAGAAGAGACACCAAGACCTTGAGTTCGCCATAAGGGACAAAGTGTTTTTGAAGATATCACTTATGCGCAGTTTGAAATGATTAGACAAGAAGGGAAATTCATATTTTATATATGTGTTGGATCTTATAAACTTTGGAGAGACGTGAAAAAGTTACATATCAATTAGCGTTACCGCTATCCATGTCTAGTGTGCATGATGTATTTCGTGTATCTCTATTGAAAAAAAAATACATTGGAGATCCATATCAAAGGTATTGACCATGGAATCATTGGATTAGATAGAATGTTTAACTATTGAAGTGGTACCAGCCTAGTTCACTAGTGGAAAGGTACAATATTTCCAAAGCCAGGATAATTATTATATGAAGGTAACCAGGCAAAGACAAGACGTGGAGAAGAGTGCATAGGAGGAAGTAGATGTAATGTGGAAATAGAATTCCACCTTTTGACTACGAAGTAAATTCAAAATTTTGAGGACAAAATTTATTTTAAGGATGGGGGAGTTGTAAGATTCATACGTTCAAATTTTGAAGACAAAATTCATTTAAGGATGGGGGAATTGTAAGATCTGTACTTTCAAATTTCGAGGACAAAATTTTTTTTAAGGGTGGTGGAGTTGTAAGACCCGCACGCCACGAACCCGGCCTAACCTTACATTTCGTGTCGGGACCCGTCTACATATTATGGTCGAGCCAAGTGGACCAAGTGTGTGAAGAAACCCAAGACCCAATATGAAAATTTACCCAAAAACAGTCAAAATGAGGGTAGGGTCGCAGGTTTTAACAAGCAGGTCCGACCCTCCCATCGACCCTCACCATCGACCCTCAACCATGGGTCGCAGGGTCTATGAGTTGTCCGACCCTCCCATCGACCCTCACCATCGACCCTCGGCATTCGGGAAAAATAGCACGAACCAAAAATTGAGAAACCTTCCTAATTTCAATTGAAACCTTTCCTAAACTCAATGAGACTTATTTTGGGAGGTTTTGCCCTATAAATAGGACGTCCCTAAGCCTCTTTCACTCCTTTTACAACCCTAATTGGATTGAGAGAAAGAGAAGAGAAGGAAGAGAAGAAGAGAAGGAAAACTTGAAGAAAAGGCTAAGGAAGAAGAGGAAATTCAGAGGAACTCTGAATCTCAGCAAACCTAAGGTATGGATACGTTTCCCATGATTTATTTAAGACTTTATAATGATTTATGAAGAGGGTATGACTTAGAAGAAACCCAAATCATCCATCCATGGTTTCGTTTCAATGGAAACCATGGAGGAGATCATTAAAACCATGTAGGTGAATAAAGTATAGTTCTAAACCATAGAACATGTATAAAATGAATTGTGGAAGTAAGTCATAGGACCTAACCATGAAAGAGAGAACGAAATCTGATATTTTCGACTCAAACCATGGAGGGTTGCACCTATGGTCGATGGCAGATCCGACCCTAGCATCGACCCTCAGTGTTCGGGAAGTTCAGATTAGGGGGAGGGTCGCACCCAGGGTCGATCATGACTCCGACCCTACCTCCAACCCTCAGTTAACAGAATGGTTTTAAAAATTAGAATAAATTCTAATTAAATTTTATCGACTTTGTTAGGTCTTCTAACAATATAATAACATTATAAAGATGATTTTAAAGCTTGGAAGAGGATCTATTAACAAGCTAAGGTGAGGGAACAAGACCTAAACTAACTGGTTAAGAATAAACTGTTTTATTTTTTGAGTCCAATGCCATATTGATTCTATGCATGTATGCTTGTATGTGCATTTAACATGTCATCCAATATTTATATTATTTGTTCATGCATATTTATTTTATTGTCTATAACATGATGATGATGATGATGATGATAGGAATAGGCATGTGAATGTTTATGTTTGGCTAGTGTATATGGTGCGGGTAGGGATGGTATCAATCGGTACAGCCATGACCGTTCTTCTTGGGGTGTATATTGTGCCATGGTCTATTCAAGTCATGTCCACTAAGCAAGTGTTAGTGTGCTTGATGCGAGGGGAGCATCAGGGGGAGGACGTGGCATTGTGGTTCAGTCTGGTCACCAGACTCTAGCTCTATCTCTACTCAAGTCTTGTCCACTAACATCGTCGTATCGCCATTACCTTAGCGGAACTAATATGTCGTAGGGTATCAGGGGGGGACGTGGCATTGTGGTTCAGCCTGGTCACCAGACCCTAGCTCTATCTCTATGGATGTATTGAGGGATGCTGGGGTGAGGCCTTGGATACATTGTTTGGCATTAGGGTTGGTTAGTTGCGAGCCCAGTTTGCAAGCCCTCGCCAACAGGGGCTTACGTGTTGGTATGGGCAACCGGTACAGCCATGCCATTTTCATGGGGTGTATATTGTCCATGGTGGGTGCATGTGGGGCGACAGTGCCGTTTTCATTGGGTGTTTCCACACACTCGTGTATAGAGGTGCGGCGGCCACCTATCCTTTCTATAGCACATTGCAAACTTTAAACCAGACCAAAGATATGAATTGATTGCATGCATATGTATTGTTGCATTGTTTTGTTTGCTCACTGAGCCGTGAAGTGTGCTCACCCTTTCGAATTCGAATACTTTTAGTTGATGATGCAGGTACCACCGTTGAAGATTACATGAACGCTCCTGTGTACGGGCATGTGGCGACAATGGAAGCTGAAGACATAGTGGATACGCATGACTCCTCTTGCGAGTGCAACTCATGCGTATTTGATTAGATTTTGTTTTATTTATTTGGATTTAGTAAAGACATGTATTCGATATTTTATTTATGTCTCGGTTGAAACAACATAATTGAATATTTTATTTATGAGTATCACAGTTAGAATTTCTCAGTTCATTATCTGTAAGACTTCCGCTATTTATTTTATTACCTCTGATTAATGTGGAATGTGTTTTGGTTTATCATATGTGGGATAGCCTATTTTGAGATCCTGGTTGAACCGTTGGTTTATTGACGATTCATCACACCATTCTGGTTAGACCAAAATTGGGGTGTGACATTGCTGCTGCAGGATCTAACAAGGTTTTAGGCTGATGATGCTGAGAAGGCTCCATTAGGGGAGACTATCCAACTCACAATATCACCACTACCCTTGGGTCTGCGAGTGATTGTATTGAGTATATCCCATGCCTGTATCGATCTAAATGAGGAAGCTCAATAAATAGACCACATCCCATCCATTAATATAGATGAAACGATTGCGAACCTATCACTTCCATAGTCAATCTGGATGTTGACACCAAGAGAATATACTAATACACCATGAGGGTGCCAGTTATCAAGCCATAAGAGGGTTGAAGATCCATCATCAATAATGGATTTGATGTGGGGAAGAGCAAGCTGTCTATGTAATAGGATAGTCCTCCATACCCAGGGGGGATCATGGCACTCTAACACTGACCTTATAGAGTCTCTTTTGAGATACTTACTGTGTATCTACTCAATCCATCTGCTCTGTTTTTTCTCTACCACTTGCCACACCAGCTTCATGATGCAAGCCTTATTAACCTCTTTAATTCTCCAAAGGACCAAACCCCCTTCCTCTTTTGGAATGCACACCTTGGCCCAGCTTATAGATTGAAAGAACTTCTTGTCATCCTCCATTTCCACAAGAATGTGCTTATTAGGCTTTCTATCTTTTGGATGATAATACAAGGGAGCCTAAAGATCCCAGTCCAATACAGGTATGAACTTTGCATCGTCACTCTAACCAGCTTCAACCTACCCACATAAGATAGAAATTATGCTTTCCATAGTTGGAGTTTTTTCCTCAGCCAATCAAGAATAGAGATGCAATGATGGGCATATAGCCTAGCAGATATTAAAGGTAATCCAAGATAGGTAACTAGCAGTGATCCCAACAAGAAATCCACAATATTTTTAAGGGACTCACGGAGGGGGTCTTCAATGCCAGCAAGGAACAAAAGAGATTCAATGCCAGCAAGGAACAAGAGAGAAAGATTTATGCTTCTTAATGGACAGACCCGACATAGAACTGAAGCATCAAAGAACATCATCAATGGCCTGAAAGGATTTCACATTTCCTTTAGTGAATATTATAATGTCATCCCCAAACGTCAAGTGAGTTAGCTTGATAGCCTTACACTTAGGGAAGAAGTCAATGAGTTGCTGTTGGGCCTTCAACTGAATACATCTTGAGAAACCTTCCAAGGCAATACAGAACAGGAGGGGGGACATTGGGCATCCTTTCCTAATACCTCGTTTCGCGTTGAAGAATTTAACAGGACTTCCACTGACTAAGACCGAGAATCTAGGCGAGGAAATACAAGACCAAATCCACTAGCAAAATATGCTGGGGAAGTTCATCTTGGCCATGGCTTCCATGAGATATTCCCGTCTGACATGATCATAAGCTTTATGAAGATCAATCTTGAATATAGCAGCAGGAGAGTGGTTTTTCCTGTCAAATCCCCCGACAAGATCATTGTAGATCATGATATTATCCACAATATTGTGACCTGAATAAAAGTCAATTGCCTTAGACTGATGAGATCACCAACAATTTTTTTCAGCCTAAGAGCAAGGATTTTGGCAATAATTTTGTACATTACATTGCATAGGGATATGGGTCTGAAGTTACCAATGGATCCTGTGGCCTCCTTCTTAAGGATAAGACAAAGGAATGTTTGGTTAACTTCTCTAATTTGATCCGGATTGGAAAAAAAGCTATGGATAGCCACTAGCAAATCAACCTTGATGATATCCCAAGTAGCCAAAAAGAATCCCATACTAAATCCATTAGGTCCAGGGGCTTTTTGAGCTTTGATAGACTTCATAGTATTAAAGATTTCATCTTCTGTGGGAATACCTGCTAATCTATTACTTTGATCTTGGGAGGGATGAGCCAAATAAGTCTGGAGGGATGCTCTCAGTAGGGGAAGGATATGGTAGATTATACAAGTTATGGAAGTGCTCTTCAACCGTTTTCTTGATCCCAGATACATCTGATATGGTGGTACCATCTTTAATCACCAAGGAGCAAATGTTATTTCTGTTGTGATTGGCTTTCACTGACTTGTAGAAATACTCAGTAATTCTATCACCCAACTTTAGCCAATTAATTCTTGATTTCTGCTTGAGAAAACTTTCCTATTGAGTAATCAAGGCTGCTAGCTTAAGGATAAAGACTTTTCAGCTTTTGCCAGGTCGCAGTCATCTAGTTGTTGCTGGAGTTTGTTTTGAATTTTATGTAAAGCTGCCCTACAGTCTTGCACAGCACTAAAAACATTTTCAACACAATCTTTATTCTATTGAATAAGAGCCCGCTTAGTCTCCCTCAATTTCCTGGCAAAGCTTACCTTGGGGTGACGAGGATCCATAGTGAACCTATTCCAACCAAATCTGACAACATCCTTGAAATCATCATGTGAAGACCACAAGTCAAAGAATTTGAATGGCTTGGGCCCGAAAGAAATATATGGGGAGATGGTGAGAATAATCGAGCAATGGCCAGATATCCCTGAAGGATCGAAGCAAGCCTCCAAAGAACTGAATAGAGATAGCCAGTTATCATTAACCACAACTCTATCAAGCTTGCAAGAGACCCTATGATCGCCACTCCTTCTATTAGACCAGGTATAATTCATTCTAGTCCATTTCAATTCCACCAGACCATTGGCATCAAGACAAAAAGCAATCTCTCCAACCGATTGATCATTGAATACACCTCCATGCTTTTCATGAGCATACCTGACCACATTAAAATCTCCCATAATGCCTCATGGGTTCCCTCCCATGGTTTTGCTGAATAGTACATAAATGTTCCCATAATTTTCTTCGATCAATCTCATGGTTAGAGGCATAAATAGCAGTAATAAAGAAGACATTGGAATTAATCATATCATCAACTTTAAAGTGAATAAATTTCTCAGACATACTGATCAAGGAGCAAGAAACCTTTAAGGTGTCCCAGAGAATCCATAGATTTTGAATGATGGCTGCAGTTGCTTAGCATTTGCCAACCCGGAGCTATGACTTTAGCAATGTCAGGAGTGTTGCTTTCTTTAACTCTGGTCTTGCCAATAATGCAAAAAGAGATGTGCTCCTTCTTAATATAAGATCAAACTTCTGTAAGATATATGTGGGCTACAATTAAATATAATATCGGTTTGACAGTTGTTCAGTGGGAGTCCAACTTACAGGTGGACTAATTCTAGTCTGATTATGAGATGAACCAAACTGGTTCACTGTGGGACTGAACCAGGTTTGGGTTTGGTATTCTTATATATACCATTGATTAGAGTCCCTGCAGTCACGGTAACTTTTCCTCTCCTGTTCCCATAATCAGAGAGAAGCATAGGAATCTACCGGAGACTGTAGAAGACTCGAATCACGGAGAAATTCAACGGAGAACAATCTACAGCAAACGGGTATGTTTATTACTCTCTTTTATTTGTATCATTGTGTTCTATAACTTGTATGGAGATCTTAGGGTTACTGTAAACCCTAATTGGATGTTTTCTCTGAATGGGTTGATTCTAGAACCCATAAAGAGACGAAAAGAATTAACAATTGGTATCAGAGCAATTCCATACAAGTATAGAATCAATGAACTGAGAATAGTAATTGATTCGGACGGATTGTTTGATTAAAAAATTTTTATTTTAGAAATTTTCCCGAATATGAAATCGTAATGGTAAAAAATTTTCTAACCGATGAAATCGGCTGTATTGTATGTCGGATTGAAGATATCGGTAAGACGAGTCCGACGATATAAAAATCGTTGCCGGACTCCACCGGACGCGTTGCCACTCGCCGTCGGAAAAAGCGCGTGAATCTCACGCGCTGGCAGTTATTCCGAAAAAAAAAATTGCGGCGGCGAATCCTCGCCGGGTCGACTCGGCGAGACTCGAAAACCCTAACTGCCTCGCCGAGTCGAACCGGAGACCGGGCGAGTTGGATCAATATCAACACACCCGAAATGGGTCGGGTCGACCCAAAGACAAATTATGTACCGGTGGACCGATCCAATACCCGACCCGAATGCCATACCCATGACCCGATTATTTACCCATACAGCCGAGTTGTCGACCCGGAAAGTTGGGCCGGATTCGTTTTGGTCGAACCCAAACCGGTTTGGCCCGACCAATACCAGACCGGGACCGGGTTCGCCCGTTCGGTTCTGGTCCAGACCACTCGGGCCGCGGCGCCGACGCGTGGCGCG
Organism: Protea cynaroides; assembly: GCA_028583415.1. NCBI lineage: Eukaryota > Viridiplantae > Streptophyta > Magnoliopsida > Proteales > Proteaceae > Protea > Protea cynaroides. The sequence goes on along the minus strand of CM053266.1, from coordinate 73,569,163 downwards.
TCGCGGTCCGCTGGACCGAGCCGCGGGTCCGGGATTCGAACCGCGGTTTAGCGGTTCAGCCGGACCGAACCGGCTCCCGGCCGAGTGAAACCACCCGCCGCCTTTAAATGGCGCGAGGGCGCGTGGAGCGCCGGATTTCGACACGGTTTTTTTCCGGCGTTTTGTCTCGTCTTGCTCTTCGTTTGATATGCTATATGAGTATGTTTATTGACTTTGGGACATATATTTTGTTAAAAACCAATCATTTGGAACATGTTTCGCAATTTTATTGCACATTGTTCAGTCTGTCTTGTCCCAAATAAACTGATGAGCATATGTGCATGATTTATGAATGGTAACATGTTAATTATGTCATTCATGGTTATTTATTCCCACTAAATGACTGCAAGTAGGGTTTTGTTAATGTCATATTGGAATTGGGTTGGTTCCACCAAAGTGGCATTCCTGATTGCATTAAGACATTCTCAAAGCTCAAGATATCTTACACCTCTGGCAGTCAAAGACGACAATGTCCACCCAAAGGTGGCGTTGCCAAAGTTAAAGGATAATCATGCACCAGATTGAAAGGGTTTTAACTTAGGGTTTTTTTTCAGACACCCAAAGGTGATGGGATTCCCGAAGGTTTTTATTCTTTTCGCAGCTTTGCACGGATACTAGAGGACCAGTGCATTCTTGTCCCAAAGGATAAGTTTGTAGTTTTGGTTGACTCTAGGGAGGTATATTGATGCTTGCATTTGTAAATATATACATATTTGCTAGCATATCTTGTATGTTAACATGAGTATTTTCACATGTTGGTACTGATTTAGTGAATTGAACTCGTGTTTTGATTACATAACAGGATGTCTTCCACTAGGATCGATATGTCTGCTATTCCTATTCTGTTAGGGTCGAATTATAAAAAGTGGAGGGAGGAATTAGAGATTACTCTAGGGTTAAATGATTTTGACATAGCTATTACGGATGATAAGCCTCGTCGAACTTACTACCGAAAGTACTCCGGAGGAAAAACTAAAAATGGAAAGGTGGACCAATGCCAACAAGAAGTGCATGCTTATTATTGCTTAACCGACGCAAACTGTTAGGAACAAAGATACGTAAAAGAGAATGCAAAGAAATTTTTAAAAGCTATCATGGATAAATACGAAGTTTCTGACAAAGGTGAAAGGGGAGCTTTAATGGCAAAGTTGACTACTGGAAAAATTGATGGTGAAGCTAGTCTAAGAGATCAGATTGTTGACATGCAGGGTGCAGCTGAAAAACTTAAGGATATGGGACACCCTGTAGATGATGAGTTTCTGATTCATTTGTGTATAAATGCTTTACCTCAAAAGTACACTCAGATTAAAGTTGCTAGCAATACTTCAGTTACTCCATGGTCATTCAATGAATTTATAGGTATATGTGTTGAAGAGGAGACTAGACTAAAAAAGGATAAAGGTGAAAGTGTCAGTGCCACAACCTATAAGAAATACCCTTACAAAGGTAAGGGAAAACAGCCTAGTTATGGACCCATGAGAAAAGGAAAGGTTTACTCTCAAAAGGGGAAGAAACCATATGACAAGCCTAGAGGGGATGTAGAACATCAAGACCACAGAGATCTTTCAAAGACAGAATGTTTTTGGTGCCACAAGAAAGGACACATGAAGAAGGACTGCAGAAATAGATTGTCCTACCTGGAGAAGAAGAAGAAGGAATCTGGTATTTACCTCTCTCTCGTTTGCTTTGAATCTTTTCATATTGATGCTCCTATGGATTCTTGGTGGATTGACTCGGCTTCCTCCATTCATGTCACTCATTCCTTGCAGGGGTTTCTATCCGGTGAGGACGCCAAGCAAGGATGAGGTGAAGGTGTTCGTAGGGAATGGAGTAGAAGTCGACGTGGAGGCCATAGGGATAGTTAGGATTCATATAGATTCGGATATTTTTATTGATTTAGAAGATGTTGTTTATGTTCCCTCCATGAAGAGGAATTTGATTTCTGTTTCCAGACTTGCCAAGAAAGGCTATGGTTTAATTTTTAATCAAGAAGGTTTTCAATTGTCTTATAATTCTTGTGCTGTTGGAAATGGTGTTGTTATTGATGGGCTTTATAAATTAAATATTGTTCCCCTCATGGTTATGAATGTCTGTTCTAAACGTTCTAAATCGGATGAAAATTCCGCTACCCTTTGGCATAGACGTTTGGGACATATATCTATAGACAGAATGAAGAGACTTGAGAAGGATGGTGTTTTGAAATCCTTGAATTATGATAATATGAATGTATGCGTTGATTGTATAAAAGGAAAGATGACAAGGTCAAGGAAGATGAAGGCTGCCCGTAGCGAGGGGTTGTTAGATTTGATTCATACTGATATTTGTGGCCCTTTTCCTACTCCCACACTTGGAGGGCATAAATATTTTATTACATTTACTGATGACTTCTCTCGCTAAGATTATATATATCTCTTATCTGATAAATCAAGTTCTTTGGATGTTTTCAAGATATTCAAAGCTGAGGTAGAGAATTATCTATCAAAGAAGATTAAGATTGTTAGATCTGATAGAGGAGGTGAGTATTATGGGAGACCAGGTGATACTGATCAACATCTTGGTCCTTTTGCCAAGTTTTTACAGGATCAAGGTATAACACGTCAATACTCTATGCCCGGTACTCCACAAAGAAATGGAGTAGCGGAAAAGGAGAAATAGAACTCTCAAAGATATGATGAGGAGCATGATGAGTAATACTAATCTTCCTATATCCCTATGGGGTGAGGCATTAAAGACTGCAGCCTATATTCTTAATAGAGTACCAAGTAAATCAGTTCCAAAGACACCATTTGAGTTTTGGACTGGTAAGAAACCTAGTGTGCATCATTTCCATGTTTGGGGCTGCAGAGCAGAGGCAAGACTGTATAATCCCCAAGAAAAGGTGTTTGATTCTAGAACAGTGAGTTGTTATTTTGTGGGTTATCCAGACAGATCTAAGGGGTTCAGATTCTATTGTCCTAATTCTATAAATAGGATAGTGGAAACCATTCATGCCAGGTTTATTGAAGATGCTGAGGAAATGCTTCAACCAAGAAATCTAGATTTTGATGAGGTTGAAGTAGAGGCTGCCACTGAAATTCCTCGCCATTCTAGTGCAACCTATCATTCCAGAAGAACCTGTGATGGAGATGCCTGAGACTGTTGTTCCTCAGGACCTTATTCAGGCTGATGTTCCTGTTGATATTGAAGAGCCAGAGGGTGAATTAAGGAGATCCACAAGGCCTCGTAAGTCAGCTATCTCTTCTGATTATGTAACTTATTTAACTGAGAATGATTATGATATTGGGCAGCAAGAAGATCCTACAAGTTTTCAAGATGCTGTAAATGGTAGTGATGCATCTAAATGGCTAGATGCAATGAAGGATGAGTTGATATCAATGGACCATAATAAGGTATGGGAACTTGTGGATTTACCTAAAGGTTGTGTACCCATAGGCTCAAAATGGGTATACAAGACTAAGTGTGATTCCAAAGGTAGAGTTGAGCGCTACAAAGCAAGATTAGTAGCTAAAGGGTTCACACAAAGGGAAGGAATTGATTACATGGAAACATTATCTCCAGTTTCTAAGAAGGACTCATTCAGAATTATTATGGCATTGGTAGCTCATTTTATAATCTAGAGCTGCACCAAATGGATGTAAAGACAGCATTTTTAAATGGAGATTTGGCAGAGGAAGTATATATGGTCCAACCAGAAGGTTTTAAGGAAAAAGATAAGGAAAATATGGTTTGTAAACTTAAGAAGTCTATTTATGGACTAAAGCAAGCTTCAAGGCAATGGAATATAAAATTCCATCAGATTATATCTTCTTTTGGATTCATTGAAAATTTGTCTGATCAATGCATCTACATGAAGATCAGTGGGAGTAAGTATATTTTCCTTGTCTTATATGTTGATGATATCCTGTTGGCTAGTAGTGATATGGGCTTACTTGTTGAGACTAAAGGTTTTCTGTCTAAAAATTTTGAAATGAAAGATATGGGAGAAAGTACCTTCGTACTTGGCATAGAAATATGTAGAGACAGAAAAAGGGGACTACTGGGACTATCTCAAAAAGCATATATTGATCGTGTTCTCAAGCGGTTCAATATGTCTACCTGTTCAGATGGGGATTTACCCATGAGCAAAGGAGATAAGTTAAATAAGGAACAGTGTCCAAAGAATAATTTTGAAAAAGATTTTATGAATAATAAGCCATATGCTTCTGCAGTAGGGAGTTTGATGTACGCACAAGTTTGTACTCGACCTGATTTGGCATTTGCAGTGAGTGTCCTTGGTCGTTTTCAGTCTAATGCTGGTCCTACTCATTGGACAGCAGCAAAGAAGGTTATGAGATATTTAAAGAGGACCAGGGATTATATGCTCATATATCGTAGTGGTACTACACTTGAGGTAGTTGGATATTCCGATGCAGATTTTGCTGGTTGCACAGATGATCTAAAGTCTACCTCAGGATATGTTTTTCTATTTGCAGGAGGTGCCATCTCTTGGAGGAGTGTTAAGCAGACACTTATTGCTACATCGACCAAGCATGCAGAGTATGTAGCTTTATATGAAGCTACTCGTCAAGCCATGTGGATGAAAAACTTTATTTCTGGCTTGAAGGTTGTTGATTCTATTACTACACCTATTTTGATACCTCTGTGATAACAATCTTTGCGCAAAGGTTTTTGCAAAGAATAATGATAAATGTGGTGGTTCTAAACACATAGAATTAAAGTTTTTGCTGGTAAAGGAAAAGATCGCTTCTAAAGACATCACAGTTGAGCTCATTTCGACGGTTTACATGATTGCAGATCCTCTGACAAAGGTTTTGCCAGTAAAGTTTTTCCAGGACCATGTGTCGAGCATGAGTGTTGTTGAGTCTTTCGATGTCATTAGTTAGTGATAAATTTTTAACTTGTGTTTTATATAAACCTTGTTTATGTTTTGATTTTGTCTAGACATGATTATTAATGAAAACCATGGTTATTTTTTTTATTCAGCATTTATTCATTGCTATCATTGCTGTATTGCATTTTACATGACATGTCATTGATAAAGGGCGGTATTAAGCCATATGAACGGGGCGGTTTTAGCCATAGTTCAAGGCGGTGTGCCAAAGAGTGATATTGACCAAAAGGATATGTGGCGGGTTGCTACGGTCAATATTAAGGTTTATTGCCTGTGAGGTATATCAAGGCAATTCAGGACTCTCATGAAATTATATTTTCATGCATTCATCTCAAGGCGGTTCATGTTGTTAAGCAAACCTTTGTATGTGACTGACAGAAGGTTGTACGCTTATTGTTGAGGTGTACTTTCCGCTGTTGTTCGACATTGGTAAGCTAGATGACTGGATCAAAGTATATGATGGGTTTTGTAATTGGATTCCATGGCCACACTGACCAATTGGTGATTTATAATTAATGTAGCCCAAGTGGGAGAATGTAAGATATATGTGGGCTACAATTAAATATAATATCGGTTTGACAGTTGTTCAATAGGAGTCCAACTTACAGGTGGACTAATTCTAGTCTGATTATGAGATGAACCAAACTGGTTCACTGTGGGACTGAACCATGTTTGGGTTTGGTATTCTTATATATACCATTGATTAGAGTCCCTGCAGTCACGGTAACTTTTCCTCTCCTGTTCCCATAATCAGAGAGAAGCATAGGAATCTGCCGGAGACTGTAGAAGACTCGAATCACGGAGAAATTCAACGGAGAACAATCTACAGCAAACGGGTATGTTTATTACTCTCTTTTATTTGTATCATTGTGTTCTATAACTTGTATGGAGATCTTAGGGTTACTGTAAACCCTAATGGAATGTTTTCTCTGAATGGGTTGATTCTAGAACCCATAAAGAGACGAAAAGAATTAACAACTTCAGCTTGCTTCGACAGGGTGTATAAGCCCCTGATGTTCCAATAGAATCCTTTCATCATAATATACAAATAGAAATCAGGACCAACGATCCAATTAGGATCGGTTAAAACCACTCGTACCCAACGAAGCTCGCCGGGCTTTCCTGGCCAATCTCACAAATCTCTTGACTTTGGTTCTAAAACCAGAATTCTCCATTTCATTCGAAGGAGACTCATCTCCCGTTATTCTTCCGTCAGCATACTTTTGCATTTTATCAATACCGGCAATGGAGACCACACCTGTAGGGTTCGGCTTGGGGAGAGGATAAGAAGCATCAATAGGGACAGGGGATAAGCTAGTCGGAGTAAGGGAAGGAGGATTATAGGCACCGGTAAGGGATGCTCATGTTCGAGTAGTCGCAGCGCAGGTAGAGAGAGAGATGGAGGGGTTTTTGGGTGCAATCTAAATCGTCTCCTATGCGTACGGGCATAGGAGACATGGCGGAGGCCGATGGATGGCCGCCACATGGAAAGGTAGTCATCCAACGGTGATGATACAAAATCCTATACAGATTGAATGTATAACGCAAAACACAGAATTGTATTCTTCAAACTTTTTCTTTTTCACTCTAGTGGAGAAGACATGAGAGAGAGAAAGAGAAGACGAGAGAGGAGAGGGAAAAATCCCACCGTCTCTCTGGCCGTGATTCTTCTCCGACTCATCTTTCTACGGTATATCTACATCATCTCTGAGATCTCCTTCTGGTATCATTTCGACTTTGCAATCTTTGTTTCTTCTTCTTTTCTTTCATTTCAGTGCTTTCTCAGTTCCTTGTAAATGGGCTTTCATCTTCAATCCGTTCATTTTCGGTTGTTATTGCTTGCAGTTTAAATGTCCTTGCTGCAAAATACTAAATGCTACTGTTTTTTAGTTCTCTCAGTTCTGAATCTTTCAGTACAGCAATTAGGTTTTGTGATTTTAATAGTTCTTTATCTTTCAATTTCAGCTTCCCTGTCTTTAGCATTTGGGCTTTTTTTTTTAATTTTCCTTTGATAGAGAATGGATGTTGGATTCCTTTACTATTATTTTTGTTTAGTACGATGATCTCTCAAAAAATCATATCTTATTTCTTATCTTCCTTTTTTGCTTGCAAGTAGTTTGAGAATATGACTGAAGGGACGTCTACAATCACAAAAGATGTTACTGAAGTAAGTTGCCTCCATCACTGGATCCCCACTCCCCTCCTCCCGGGTGATTTCCCTCATTGGCTGATTATATCATCTAAATATTAGTTCTTGGAACCTAATGATTGAATACGAGATAAGGACTGGATTTTGTGGGTGAAGATGATGGAAAGGGCGAGCTAAACAAGTTTCCCAGGAGCAAAATGTATGATGATGATGATGATGATTGATGATGACGATGTATGATGATGAAGACATTAACGATTTTATCCATTTCAATGGAGTTTATATTGTAATTTCATTTGACTGGTTAAATGTCTTTTTGAGTTCTAAATTTGTAGCTTTGAAGATGTATGATGGTTTGTAAGTTCATAAATAGCATAATACATTGTGGGTTTTGATAAAGTTAATTCTGTTAATCTTTGAAAGCTATAGGTACTTGGACTTTAAATAATTCAGAAAATTCTTTTACTATGGCTTTTCATACGTCTCTGTGGATTATCAGCATTTCTAGTTTGAGGATTGATCAACTAACCTAATTGGCATGGGTCGTCCAATTATTTAGAGGCAAACAGTTAACACCAACAGGTGAAGAAGTTTAGTTTCTATGCCACTATTCACAGATTGTGGATGGAAAGAAAAAAATATATGTTTCCAAAATTCAAAACGCCAACTGCAGAAAATAATTTGCATCATTGTATATGACACAATGCTTCGATTTGTGAATGCAAGTTGATTGTCATAGATAGTGTCTTAAACAGGAATTTCTTTGCTTTGTGGGGAATCAATGTGAAGTTCATAGTGAAGAGGACAACCCTTCATCATTGGCAGTCTCCTCCAAACTGGATTTCTATTACTTGTGATGGCTTTTTTCAGGGAGATATAGGGGGGTTTGGTTGCATTGGAAAAACTTCATACTGGATCTGACATTTGCCATTGCTGGAGCTATTCACTCACATGGCATTTTCTGGACTGAATTGTTTGCGATCCCCTCCAGGACTCTCTCATGGATATTAATGGAGTTAAAGTTACTAAAGAAGCCCATTGGTCTATCTGGGATCTTCTTCAATGTATCTACTTTCTTGTTGAACAAACCAATGAAGTTAGGTTCCATTTTTGCTATAGAGAAACCAACCATTGTGTTGAGATTTTTTTGCTAAAGGTCAGGAAGATTTTCATTAACAGAAATAAAAACAAATGATATGTACATACATATAAGTTATAGTAGGTTAAACCCCACATTCGGCATTGCCATCAGCAGAGCCATACTACAATAACATATAAGAAATCCTCTGTTGTATAGATACCCCCCGACCCACATTGTCACAAAGATGCCAGGAGCCTTCCCTTATGTAATTTTTTTTTTTATAAAAAAACTTTCCCCCCCCCCCAAAAAAAAAAAATTTATTTTCTGCCCTTGGTATAAGATAGTGCAGCAGATAAGGTGGTTAAACCGTTAAACTCATAAAACCCTCCCCCTTGGGTTGTGATTTTAGTAATCAGATAATTCCTAGATGGGGTTCCAAATTCCAATACAATGAAAAGCATTGAAGAGCAAGAGAAAATATTCTATTAATCAAGTCAAATTCAGAGCATTTGCGACTCTCATTATCTGTTCACTCATTGTAATTACAGTGCCCTTGCATACACCTTTAAGTTAGTACACCACCAAGGATTAGGGATGCATCTGTAACAACTCTAGCAACCCGCCAAATTTCATGTTGAACAGAATGCCATGACTCTACAGTGTTCAAGATCTTTGCTTTCTCGATGGCATCATCTATCCCAGGAAATGATTTTGATCCATAGTCATTACTTTTTGATGGCCCATATATCTGCAAAATCAAAATAATACAATGTTTTAGTCACATTGACTACATATCTTAATATCAATTGAATCTAACTTTCTGCCTCAGTGGTTCAGACACAAGAGCTCTCCATGATCCTAGTCAACAGGGCAGGGAAAAAGAGAGAAGGGGGGCGGGGGGGACAAGTTAAAACCTACAAGATTATTGAAGAACTCATAATATGCAAGCGAAGCTAACATACCAAATGCTTATACCATACCCAAATCAAGCTTACCCGAACTTCAAGTACCCAAAAATTAGGTATTAAACAAAAATACTAGTAAAGGAATCCAACATCCATTCTCTATCATATTCTCAAAATACTTGCAAGCAGAAAAGGAAGATAAGAAATAAGATACAATTTTTTGAGAGATCATCGTACTAAACAAAAATAATAGTAAAGGAATCCAACATCCATTCTCTATCGAAGGAAAATTATTAAAAATAAAAAAAAAAAATAAAAAAAGCCCAAATGCTAAAGACAGGGAAATTGAAATTGAAAGATTTAGAACTGTTAAAATTACAAAACCTAATTGTCGGACTAAAAGATTCAGAACCAAGATAACTGAAAAACAGAAGCATTTAGTACTTTACAGCAAGAAGGACATTTAAACTGCAAGCAAGAACAACCGGAAATGAACGGATTAAAGATGAAAGTCCATTCACAAAAAACTGAGAAAGCACCGAAATGAAAGAAAAAGAGAAGAAACAAAGATTGCAAAGTCGAAATGATACCAGAAGGAGATCTCAAAGACGATGTAGACAAACCGAAGAAAGATGAGCCGGAGAAGAATCACGGTCGGAGAGACAGTGGGATTTTTGCCTCTCCTCTCTCGTCTTCTCTTTCTCTCTCTCACGTCTTCTCCACCAGAGTGAAAAAGAAGAAGTTTGAAGAATACGATTATGTGTTTTGCGTCGCAAATTCAATCTGTATAGGATTTTGTATCATCACCGTTGGATAACTACCTTTCCATGTGGAGCCATCCAACGGCCTCCACCATGTCTCCTATGCCCGTACGCATAGGAGACGATTCAGATTGGTTTGGGTGAGGAAGAGAGGATTCAGGATTTGGTTCTAGGTTCAGGTTTGGGTTTGGGTTCAGTTTAGAATTGTTAGGGGTAGGGTCGGTTTTAATTAATGAATGGGTTTGGTTATTTGGATGGTTCAGGGCTGGCTTTAAAGAATTTTGGTTTAGAAGGGTGGTTCCGGTCAATCTCTTTACCCTTCCTTGATGAATAGGTAACGGTCATGAGAGAGTTTTTTCCAGAAATAGGTTGTGCAGTGGAGGTCTTCGAAAGGTCCTGCTGTGAGGCTCTAACAGGCGATGACGATGAGCTGTCTGAAGGTTGCAGAGGCACAGGACTACTTATTGCTGAGATAGCTTTAGCTCTAGCATACTCAGAAGGGGCATTTGAATCAAGGGGGTGGATTAACTTGTCCGCAAGATCAACCACCAGATTTTCCTCATCGGTTCCAAGAGTAGAGAATCTATTGCAGGTAAGTACGGCTTCTTCTTCTTGATTGGGTCGATCCTGTTAGACTGATGTGGCCCTATTGCTATTGCCAGCAATAGGGCCACATCAGCATGACATGTGTACTAGGTGGGATCCGCCATCACTTGTAACTGTCTTGATGTAGAGGGTTCCCAGTTGTTGGCGGGGTTTCGAAAGGCCTGGACAATAAACAGGGATGACGATGACTAGTTGGAGGATAGACAGTTAGAGGGGGGGAGAAATGGCAGGAGAGGGGGGAAGTACGGCGTGGGGGGGCCGAGGGAGATAGTTACAATGAGGCATATAAGAAGAGGACTCTAGTTTCCATAAGGGTCGGCCATCCCGGCCTTGTGCCTGCCCGTCGGCTGTGTGCTGTGGGACCGCGTCTCCAATGGGTACGTGATCCATCCATTCGTATCATTCAGAAGAGAGATTGAGAAACAGAAGGCAGTTCCCACTGATAAGAACAATTAAAAGAAACTTGACGCAATGGCATCGAATACATCGAGTTCTTCCGCAGTGGCTGATTCGATATTCGTCGGACCAGGACCAGAAAGAGGTATGTTAATCTCTTTTTATGGCTTTCATATGGTATCAGAGCCACACTCGTATGTTTTGCCGATCAGTTCTTCGATTTTCGACGGATCCGTTGTCGGTGTATTTTTTCCGACAGTTTACTGTTTTCTCTGCCCTTATATTTTATTTTAAAATTTTTTGGAATGCTTTGGGGCAACCGGGTGATGGCTGCCTGCAGGTGTGCACCCGCATGGCTACCGGCCCACAAGCCCGTAAGCCAACAGGCACACACCCGCAGGCCCCTTTTGCACCAGCGGTTCACTGGCCACCACACCCCCGCATGCGTTTAGAACAGCCAGCAGAGGCTGCCACTGACTGCGCTAGCCGCAGCAGGCCAGCCCGCATGGGCCAGCCTGCCGCAGCCTTGCATGGTCAGGAACAAATTGTTGCAGATGGTTGCGATCTATGGGGCTTCGCCGGTTTATGGTGGTGGTGTTTTTTGTTGGCAACGGCAGTGCCGTGGTGCTCTCCATTGTCCAAGGGGAGTGCAGAAAGTTTCGGCAAGTTTTGGAGTCGTTTACAACCGACGTATCCTTTCGAAATTCATTCGGTTAAGAAATAAGGAGGATGGCATTATTTTGAAAATAGAATATACCTTTGTGGGCTTTTTGGTCCTTTTAGACCATTTTAAAAAAAAATAATAATAAATAATAATAATAATAATGCTACGGTATTGGGTTTATGGTTTTAAAGCCCATCATTGGGTTTTATTATGTTATGGGCTTTAATGAACAGCCCATTGATTGTTAATATAAAAAAAATGATGTTATTCCGGTTTGATCCATTCAGATTTGATTCGAACCGAACTGACCCAACCAGGTTTCTGAACCGTAATATTCTGTAAATGGTGCTATTTAGCAAAATTGAATTGCTTTTCATTTTTGTCACCACTGCATGGTTACAGACGAATGTCACTTTTCAAGTGACTGAGCCTTTTGTGATAGTGTGTTCTGAATGTCACTAAAATCAAGTTTCCTTTTAGTAACATTTATAAACAGAACATCACTGTATCTATATATGTAACAGAATGTATTAAGTACTGTTTGGTTAAACCTTTAAGTGAACAAATCAACTATAATAGTTGACTATTATTAGACCTGGTTCATTCTGGTTTGACCATTAATGAAGAACCAAGTCAATTTCTGGTTCAAGACAGATTATGTTTGGTTCGATTCAGGTTGTATTTGGGTTGGTTCTTTGAACCAGATTTGGTTTTGAGCTGGTTTTCTAGCTTATTTATTAAAAGTGACTTTATTTGCTCATTTTAAACCCATTTTTAGTGATTCTTCGAATTAACCTGGGGTTGTATGACTTGCTCTTCAGTGTTGTACAGTCCATGACCTCAAATTCTGTCATGAAACACTACATATAGCCTAATTACATCACTTTGGACACCTGTGACAGTTTGACATGTCACTCTTAAGTGTTGTTTGATTAACCCGAGTGTTGTTTGGTTATTTTAAATGCATTTTGGTTATATTAAATGTTGTTTAGTTATTCATAAAGTGTTTTCTGTTACATTATTGTCTATTACATGCACTTTATTGTTATACAATTGTGAAACCCATGTGTCACATTAAATTTTCATGTGGCACACTAAAGATGGTGTATGATGCAAATTTATTTAGCAAATTGCCATTGAAGGACTAAATTGTTGCCACAATTTTAAGTAGTCCATTAAAATTAGTATATGAGGTAGTTTAGTAAATGAATTTCATAGGCATCATTGGTATTGCAACCTATGCATGGATTTTGGCACTTATCCCCAAAGGGAAGTAGTCAATCTTCATGTATGAGTTGGAATAAGATGGAATGCAAAGCATTTAGATGGAAGAGATTTTTATGGCCCAAAGGTATGGGATTCCTTTTGTCTTGGGTGTGATGCATTTCAGTTTTATTGATTAAGGTGCAGGCCTTACAAATTACAGTATTTGCCCAAAGGTAGACTGTAAGGAGTTTGGTTTGTTGCTGAATTCATCGACATAGGTTGATATCAGCAATTAAGTAACAACTTGTGCAAAGTTACAACTTTCGCCCATAGGTAAGTTGTAGCAAATCACATTTTGTTTATGATTAAGCATTGGTTTTCTTATTATTCAATTATTGAGTATGTCTTTTCATTAGTTACTGCTTTAAATTTGTTTGTTTTCCCTATTGGTTAAGACTAACTATGCTTATTGAAAGAGCTAATTGAGGGTTAATGGATTTGTATGTAACCATTAAAAAGGTCTCTATTCTCAATGACACATGTTAAACCATTGCGATGGCTCTCTATTAGAAATGGCTTCATGGTATTCACTTAACTTTAAAGCTAATTAAGGCCAATATAAGTAAGCATTTCAAGTGTTCCATTCCAAAGAGTACAATTATACAAGACTATCTGAAGGTAATTGACGAGTATTTTGTGAGAACCATTAAATCCATTGTTTGTACCCCTATAAAGAAAGTTCAGCTCCCTAGGACACCATGCCCGTATCCATGTGCATAGGCACATCTTGAGTGTGAGGTATATGACAACTTGTTTTTGAGTTCATTTTAGATAATACCCATCACAATTATTGGTGGATTGATTGATTTTGGTTATACAATCCATATTACCTATATTATGTAAGTTTTCGAGACAGAATGCCACCATAGGATATTGAGAAGACCACCTACTCAGCAATCTAGGTGCAATCTCAAGTGGAGATTATTGATGTCTAGATTTATGCAAGAACTGAAAAATTGGTTTAATATTCCATCATGTTCCAAGAACATTGTATCTGTTTCTAAATTGACACATATCGGTAATGTGTTTAACTTCAATGGTATCGAATAATACTCTAGCAAGCTCTGTTCTTTCTTTGATGGCTTATATTAATCATATTTTGATCTAGTTTCAGAAGTAATTTGTTTATTTCTTCTAATAGTATTGGGATTAAAGGATAAATTGTGGATGAAAACAAACTCAAACTATGACTCTAGAGATTTGATAACATCTCTATATATGTAACCCTAGATTTTTCAAATTTTGGAACTTGTTTGGACTGCATCAAGGACCAACAGACCAACAAGCTTAAGAAAGGTGTTTAACGTATTTCTGAGACGCTTAAGAATATACATACAGATATATGTGAACTATTTCCACACCTTGTTTCCACACCTTGTTTGATCGATTAAAGATAATTTATCTCATTCATAAATGACTATACTAGATACATGTATCTCACTCTCATGGATCATAAAGATGAAGCACTTGGTGTCTTCAAGATCTACAGAGCTGAAGTTGATAAACTAACTAGAAAAATCATTGAGATTGTTCGATCAAACAGAGGTGGGGAATGTATACAGAATCCAATACCTTTTGTCTGTTATCTTAGAAAGCAATGTATCTTCTTGTACTATACCATGCCTTGGTTTCTAGACCAAAATGGCGTTGCTGAAAAAAGGAACCGGACACTTATGAAAATGGTCAGGATGACTATAAGCTTTTATTACCTTGAGAAGCGAAGCCCCTTAAGACTGCAGTGTGTATCTTGAGTAGGGTACCATCGAAAGCTACTCCAAAGACTTCTTGTAAGTTTTGAAGAGGATGAAAACCCTTGTTAAGACATACATATGTATGGGGCTTTATCTGAAGTCAAGGTTTATAATCCATATGAAAAGAAATTAGATCTTAGAGCAGTCAGATCCCTTATTAGTTATCCTAAGAGATTCTGGCTATAGGTTCTTCTTTTCCTCACATTCAACTTCAATTTTAGAATCTATGAATAACAAATTTTTGGAGGATGACAACAACAGTGGGAGTAAAGATACTTGAAACATTCAGTTGATGAACAACCTGTTCAAGTTCCTAGTCCCACGTGAGAAACTGGAGGATTTATCTTCCAATTATTGTACATTGAGGATCGTCATTTATCAAAACGATGCCTCATGACAATGAATTTGTTGTAAAATCTGTTACTCAATCTTCTCAAACTTAAAATGAGGTTGATGATCAAACAATATTAAGTAGATCCTCGAGAGTCAGAAACACTGGCACTAACTTCTGATTACTAAGTTTACCTCCAGAATTGTAATGACAATGATAAAATTAATCTAGATCCAACATCATTCTCTCAAGCCACGAACCATAGTGATTCCACTCAATGGCTTAACGCCATAAAGGATGAGATGAATTCTATAAGTAAGAACCAAGTTTGGGATCTTGTCAAATTACCTAATGGACTTCCCTTGTAAGATGCAAATGAATTTTTAAAACCAAAAGAGATTCCACCGAAAATATTAAAAGATATAAAATCCGACTTGGGGTGAAAAATGTTTGATCAATATCTTCTTTTGATTATAAATAAACTTTTTCACCAATTTTCAGAAAAGAGGATTTTAGGATTTTTATGGCGCTTGTGGCTCATTTGGACATAGAACTATATCAAATTAATATCAAAATGATATTACTTTAGTTTGACCTTATGGGGAGGTTTACATGAGGTGACCAGAAGGATTCTCAAATAATATTAAAGGGATTTTTAGTCTATAAACTCAAGAAATCTATATACAATTTGAAACAAACTTCTTTGTAGTAGTACCTTAAGATTGATAACATGATCACTTCTTTTGTTTTATGAAGTATCGTGATAATCTATGTATCTACCTAAAGTTGAAAGGAGAGCCTTCTTTATCATTTTTGTATTATATATGGATGAAATCCTCTTGATTTCTAATGATCACAGGCTGTTACATAAGACAAAAATAGTTTTCTTGCGTGTTATTACGATATATCAATATGGTTGAAACACCTTATGTTTAGACATAGTATTTCAATGGGATCAATCTAATAAGATCTTAGGATTGTCCTAGAAAAGTTATATCGTGATAATTATGAAACGCTTCCACATAAAATAACTGTTATATAGGTGTGACACCTGTTGCTAAAGTAACAAACTATTTTTGGAATAATGTCCAATGAAGTTTTTTTTGGAATAATGTCTAATGAAGTTTTCTAAAGGAGCATTAAATGCATAGTATCTCATATGCGTCTGTAGTAGGCAGTCTAGTGTTCATACATTTTTATGTTATCAGATATCGCATCTTCAGTGGGAGTTTTAAGGGAATTTTAAGGAAATCCAAATTCGCTACAATGGAAATTGGCAAAAAAAGTTTTCATATATCTCCAGTGAACGAAGGTTTACATGTTGATCAATCATTCAATTTTTAGACATACACTGGATGTGGAAATACTAAAGATACACTTCAGGATAATTTTATATGCTCGCTGGAGTAATATCTTGAAAAAGTATGAAGCAACCAAATGTTGCATCCTCTATATTGTAACAGAGGTAGTGGCATGCTATAAGGCAGTCTTTCATGCATCGTGTTTCTGTCATTTTGTCACAGATCTCCAGGTTATTCCGTCTGTAGAAAGAATAATACAGATTTACTGTGACAAACCACGACAATTAAGTTCTCTAATTAAGTATTTATTTATCAAGAGAATGTTTAGAATCATCATGTTTTTATAAAATATATTGGTACTGAGAAAATGATACCCGACCTTTATTTATATAAGCTCTCATTAATTGCATTTTCATGCTATGTAGAGCATATGGGCTTATGTAGTCATTTTTGTACAAGATGTTTTATTTGAAATGTTGCAATATTCAGTTGATGTTTTCTGAACCTTGATTGTTTTCTATCATTTATTATGGCTAGCGCTACTCAAGTATCTGAAATGATAGAAGCCCATTAAGTAGAAAGGGCATTAAGATATGTACCTTCGAATTGACCAAAGGGTTGATTCTAAATTAATCGTGGGATTGATTCACTAAATTTTTAGGATTACCAACATTAGGATTCATTTTGAAAAGGACATCTCATTGTAATACATGGAAGGGAGTGACCGACATACTAGACATGTACCCCCGTGATTCATGATTTGGAGTTTTCATTATGGATGTTTAAGAAAGTAAAGTTCATGTATGGCCATACAACAATAGCAACATATTATACTCACTTAACTTGTGGCAATATAGACCAAGTGGGAGAATGTTGGATTGATATGGCCCCTATTGCCACGTCAGCATGACATGTGTGCTAGGTGAGACCCGCCATCACTTGTAACTGTCTTGATGGGAGATAGTTACAAGGAGGCATATAAGAAGGGGACTCTGGTTTCCAGAATGGGTAGATGATCCATCCATTCGTATCATTCAGAAGAGAGACTGAGAAACCAGAAAGCAGTTCCCACTGATAGGAACAATTAAAAGAAACTTGACGGCAATGGCATCGAATACTTTGAGTTCTTATGCAATGGCTGATTCGATATTCGTTGGACCAGGACCAGCAAGAGATATGTTAATCTCATTTTATGGCTTTTCAGATCCTTACTGATTTGGCTTCCACCTAGCTCTATTCATGCTTTCATGCAAAAACATCTAGGAATGAGTAAAAAGTAACTTATGTGGGGGAAAAAAAAAAAAACTGCATACCAAAAACTTGCCAATGATCAAAGAATATTTGAGTCACCATAGGATTTTGAGTATATTTAAGGGTCAATGTTAATTAGCAACACAGGCATGGGCAGTTTGTTAAGTTGTGGAAGATGCAGAACTGATTGAAGGGATAAGCTAATCCATAGCAGGTCAGCAAGGAACAGTTACATCATGGCCATGGGCAAAAGCACATGATGAAATTGGACAAAGCAAAAGGTCTTTCTGCTACTTTCATTTGTTGAAGGAAATCAACTATATCCCTGAGTGCCATTCAAAGGTCTAGCTCTATTTTGGGAATAGCCAGCACTTTCAGTCTATGAGCAAGAGCACCATGTTGCATGGGCCAAAGTGGAAATAATGTCAGATGTGTGAATTAGTAAAATGACAAAATTGCAGCTTGTATTCAGGTCTTGTTTGTATCTGGAGTCATAGGGGAGTGGTAGGTCTTTGTGCTTTGGCTAATTGACAAAACTGGAGAAAAGCGAAAAGAATTGACTCTACTGAACAATCGTTTTGTGGCTACAAGTATAGGACGAGTTGGATAGTTATCAAATGAACAAAGGACCTGTAAGATAAACAAACACTCGAACCAATTTAAAGAGTAAAAGGTCTCCCAACCACTCTAACCAATTATCATCATGCATGGACAAAGAGCTGCCCAAAGAAGATCCATTGTGGTTGACAGTTGTGGGCAGGCAGATCCCTCAAGATTTGGCATCCCAGTTTAAATCCCTCAAGATTTGGCATCCCAGTTTTCAATCTTGAGGGAAAAGTTCACTCAAATGATATGGAACCATAATGAATTAATGACAACTATAATTGAAAAATAAGTGTCCATTATCATCATGCATGAACTTGCAACTGATCACAGAATTAAGATTAACTTTATGACTATGTATCAGAAACCAATAATTGAAAAACTTGATAATACAAAATCCAGTATGAAACCCCATCGCTGCACAACAGAGCAAATAACTTACAAATTCTTTTAAAGGAACCACAACTGTAGGATTTAATAACACAACAGGACAAAACATATTATTGAAGACTATCTAATAAGCATATGATATTAAAGATAATATCAACAATCAAACCATATGATTAAGAATATGAACTAATATAATGTAATATAATGAAATCTAAACACATACCTTATACGGTGTTAATTAAGGAATCGAATAGGGCTAAGTCGTGTTGGTACACTCTCCTTAAGATTGTGTTTGCCCCCTATACGGTGCAACGGATCCCTGGAAACCAACCTCCAAGATAAAACATCCCTTCAGTAGGACACTCACCCAGTGTGCACTCACTGTTAGGTGTATGTAGACCCGACAACTAAGGTTAAGAATCCTTTAAAACAAGGATGGAATAGACTCTATCGATAAAACAGAGTAGAGAGAGAGAGAGAGAGAGTTGAAAGGAGAAGGAGGAGAGACATGAATTTTGTATTCAAATCTTAAGTGATTTAGAATAAGACAATATCCTCTATTTATAGATAAAAGTGTCTCTCCAAGAGTCACTACCAATGGGTATAGGTGTAGCTCTTCATACCAAAAGGTATAAGTCACCACCCTTCTAAAAGGGTACACTTGAATAAGTACGTATCCACACCCATATCCATATCCATTTCATTATCCATATCCATATCTATTTCCATATCCAACTCAAAACAAAAATCAAAATAAATTTCCCTCAAAATTAAAAACAAAACTTTGAATTTAATTTTTAAAATTTTATGAAACTTTCGATATTAAAAACAACAACATACAGATCAATAACACTTTCTGAATCACAACTAGAGAACAATCTTCAACATCAATAAATAATACCACAAACAACCTAGAAGCCATTTTGAACATCAAATTTGAAATTTCACTTCAGATGCTTTTTTCTTTTCCAGAGCTACCCCAAATAGAAGCCATTTATCGGGGAAGGATCCATTGTGGTTGACAGTTGTGGACAAACAACCTTAGTTCTCTGATAGGTTTCTGCTGCTACAGAGGCAAGAAACAAAACCAGTGGACCTTACTCCTTAGAGATCATGCCAACCAATAACACAAAAGCACTTGCTTCATTGGTTTATTCATTTGAAATTAGGACTCGATTTATTGAGTTTTTTTTTTTTTTTTTTCTGATTACTGGAATTAGCTTATTGAGTTAAGAAATGATCAACCATTGAGTTAAGAAATGATCTTGGTTGACCACATAAAAATACATAGAAACTATAATCTCCAGAACTATGACCTTGACCCTGCTTAGAAATGACGAATTGGTTTTCTAGACAACTAAAATTGATTAGTTGGACTGTAAAGACCAGCATAAGGGTCTTTAAAGTCCTTGACAAGAGGATATTGATTTGAACTCAAACCGCAGAAATTATGAGTTCTATGACACTGCATCTTTTACTGTGCAGCATCTTAGCAAATCTAGGCAAATAGTTGGCTTCACCCAATGGAGACTGACGAAAGAAATCCGCACCATATATACACCACATGAAGCATGAATATTTTGTGGCAAATGACCTTTCCTTCATTCATTAGTTGAAATAGACTTTCTATACCATCACGATAACGGATCTAACATCTTGTTTAATGCCGCATTCCACAAATAGATATAAATAAACCTTGGAAAAGGAGACTTTATGTCGGTCTCATCAATATGGAGGAATTGATACTGTAGCATTCTTATCACTATACCTCTATCCGAGATGACGATGACTTGCAGAGCCGTGGGAGAGAAGGGGATGGCTAGGATCAGAAGAATCGGGGAAGACGATGGGTTGCAGAGCCGTGGGAGAAAAGGAGATAGACCAGGATCAGAAGAATCGTTGTTCCGGTGATCCACGCCGCTTTGCTGGTGTAACCCTAACAATGATTTCATTCCAGTCGCCGCTGTGGATCGATTTCCCTCTTCTGCTCTGAGACGCGGGAGTTAAGTAGAAGAGCAACTTCGCAGGAGACGATGCAGGATGGATATGGAAAATGAAAATGGTTTCGCGTTGATTCCTTTCATCGATTTCAAATTTAAGATTTGATGTCCTATGGCAGACTGACCATTGCATCTCCTGCTACGGATCTCATCCACACCGTCCGATCAAACCATCGTCATGCGTTACCCATCTAACATTCTCAGCCGAGTCTCAGGTTGATATCCCAACAGGATACCCTAAGCGCAGAAATCTCAGAAAAAGAGAGAGTCAAAATCCTGAAACTTTTTGTTAAGATCAAAGTAATTGGAGTTTGTGAACCTTACTCCTCTAAGATCAGAAGACATTGATATAGAGTTGTAGATGGATATGGTGGATATTATTGTAAAGATACACCCATTAAGATTTGTTAATATCATCTTGGGGAAGAGTTCTTTGGGGGGGGGGGGGGGGGGGGGGGGGGGGGGGGGTATAGCCCTGTTTCGGGGGCCCCCTAGCAGGTTGTTTACTCCTAGAATTACTAAAAATATCACCTATATCATACTTAATTGTAGATGAATATGGTGGATATTATTGTAAAGAAAAAATCATTAAAATTGTTGAAATACAGTTTTACCCTTTTTATTATAAATTGAAAAATTAAAAAATTATGTTGATTTACTAATTTGACTTTCAAATCAAACTTATATTTTCTCTCCCCCTCTCTGCTTCCCTCCAAATATCTCTCTCTGCCTCCCTCCAACGGAATCATATGTTGATTTCAAATCAATTCTCAACCCTTTCTGCATTGTCGATTACGCTGTCAAGATCTAGATATACCATTTCATTCCAATCCAACCATTTTCCTCTCACTACGAATCGAGTTGCAAAACAATTGAAGAGAGAGAGAGAGAGAGAGTTGCATAGAAGTGTGTCTGAGAGAGAGAGATGCAGAGAAATTGAAGATAAAAAAGAAGAAACAAGTTGAAAAAATTTAACAACAGAAAAAAAAATTACCTTGATTTGCACGACTATCTATAAACAGGTCAAATTACTCTCAGTTGCCGTTATACAATTGTTACACTGGGGATGCTTCCATCTGAATTAAGCCTAACTTAGATTCTTGCCTTTCGTTCTGCTTGGTTCATTCAAATACAGACCAAAGATTGTAATCGAATGTCTATCTATTGATACACAAAAGGTTTCTAATTTTATAATTTTGGAATTGGGAGTTGCAATCCTAATGTCTTAAGCCCGAGGCTGTACTCCAATTACGTTCCGCCATTAAAACCCCTCCTAGCCATGCAATCACCACTCTCTTGAATCATCTCAAACCACAAGAGAGGGAAGGGACACTGTACTTAACGCAGTTTGCAGAGGAAATGGAGAGTGGCCTCGTATATGCAGGATTAGCTCAGCCGAATCATCTCTTCTCTTCTTCACGCAATATTCCAAAGCTTCTCTTCTCTGCTTCCTTGATAGCTAGAGTGTTCCCTTCCCCATCATTTCTAAACTTGTTTCTTCAATGACTTTCTCTGATTCTTGATTTGTTTATAGGGTTTCAACTCTTCTTGTACCGACTTCTTGCGACTAGGTTGTCAATAAGAGAGTTTTATTTGTTTACATCTTCAATTTTTGCATATAGATTTACGTTTATAGTGTCTAGATCTGAGTTTCTTGTGTTCAGATCTAAGTTTCTTGTTGTTCTAAGGGCAACCATCGATCAGGATTGAAGAAGAAGAGAAAAGAAGAAGAAAGAGACATAAAGAAGAAGAGACAGGGTAAAATGGTTTTTTACTTTAATTCTAAGGACAATATTGTCCATGAAAAAAATCATTTGAGTTGACATCAGCAACTAATGGGAATCAATTGACGGAGTGGATTTATTTGATTACCACAGCAAAAGTTTTGGGTAGTAGATGATATTTTTGTATTCTTGTGGATATAGAAGATGTTAGTAATTTTTTATGGGTCTAAATGAAATTTTTTCTATTGTAAATTTTGTTAAGATCAATTTTTTTCTGAATACAAAAGTAGTTTTCTGCCAGGGGCTTGAAAATTTTTAGGATTGCATTGGGTGCTAACCAGTCCTTATGATTCAAGCGATCCAACAGGTTCATCTTATCAATAGACGCAGTAGCAGCAGATGAATAGCAAGAAGAAAAGGTTACAGCTTGATAATACCCAGATCGACCGAAAAAGCTGAACGGAAGATTTATTTTGGCAGAGAGACACAGGGACTCGGTAGAGATAAGGCAATTGATCGTCTGTATCCCACTCACGGGTAGGGGATTCATAAGCCTGCGGGTTCTTCAACGTTGGATCAAAATAGAAACACGTGTCGGGCATCTGCGAACTCTGCCGATTCTCTACGATTCGGATCCGTTAAAAGTTAAAACCTCTCATCATCTACGGTTTCCCAGAATCACAATTTCGTTCTGTGATTTCTCTCCGGCCAGACTCGAGTCGAGACTCCCTTACTCCGACCTTCTCCTCTGGTTTGTGCTTCAATTTGCTCTCTTCTATCGCATACACTATCTCTCTCTCTCTCTCCCCCTTTGATGGTTGCTGGCTCTATTCGGAAGCTCATATTGTTTTAATTGCATCTGTAATTTATCTGTTTGTCTTGGTTTTTTTTCCAGTAGTTTCTCTTCGCATCTTTGTCTTGCGTTCTACTGAAGCAATTGAAAGAGCAGAGCAAGGATTTCCTTTCCATTAATCATCTCGCCTCTAAGCTCGCTTTCTATGATATTGCGGGTACCCCTGGTGTAGCCGCCGATGTCAGCCATGTTAACACCATATCTGAGGTATCTATCTACTATTTTTGAGGGTTTTTTTTTTCTTTCTTACATCTCCATTACTCATCTTCATCTTTTACCAACTCTTTTCTCTTCTTCTGCGTCATTCCTGCCGGTGTGCCGAGGAAACCCGAATGAATGATCTCTTCAACATTAATGTCAGCAATTCAGCATCGTTAAATCTCTCTCTGCACTGCCATCGTTAAATACTGCTGTATTGTAAGTCCCTGTTTTCATTTTTTTCAGTCGTCCCTCTTCCTATCCCTGTTTTTATGTGTATACATACAGAGTGAGGGATGATTGGTTTCAGCGGTAAAGCCATACCCGGTTCGGCATGTCAGGGCATGGGTTGGGGGACTTTCTTTGACCCTGGTAGGTAGGGTAGGGTCGAGTTAGGACTTAGGACCAGCTTTCAGAGACCCAGGGTTGGGCTGGGTTTTAAAATACCCGACCCAACCCGGCTCTGTCGCAGC
This sequence comes from Protea cynaroides, assembly GCA_028583415.1. Classification (NCBI taxonomy): domain Eukaryota; kingdom Viridiplantae; phylum Streptophyta; class Magnoliopsida; order Proteales; family Proteaceae; genus Protea; species Protea cynaroides. Next base: position 73,545,530 of record CM053266.1, on the reverse strand, counting down.
CGATTCTGAAGCGAAGGAATTCAAGAGACTCAGATACATAAATATATATAAGAATTGTAACCGAATAAGGAGGTTCAGGAGGTAAAATGTAGTTAGCTGGTTAAGCCACAGCCATAGGGTTCTTGTTCCTTGAAAGCAAAATATCCAGCTTCGAATCACACTGCCTTCTGTATTTATTGCCTGCCAAGTTTCCACTGCAAGGTTTATTGACTTTTTGGTTTCCAGAATGTGGAAGTTCCAACTTCCAACTCATTGGCGCGCCCTAAATCTTGATTTAAATAAAGGAACACACGCACGTACGCACCAATTGGTATCCACGACCATCCTGTTGTAGTGTCGTCCGCGGGAAGTGGGAGTGTGGAACTAACGCCTCTGGTCTGGGGTCTCGTTCCCCAGTCTTCATCTCTTCTCGCCTCTCTCCTGATTTGATCTTTTGATCCATCGCTGGTACTTTCGATTTCTTTTTACTAAAGTATGGATGAATTCTCTTGTTCAGGAAATCTGTCTGCGTCGTTTATCTTTTTCCCTGTTTCTTGCTGCTGCTCTAATGTGTTCTATAGTCGTTCTGAGTCTCCGTGGAGGGGATATGAGACTATTCTCCTTCAGTTTTAATTGTCACTGCAACGGAAGTGCAACCATTGAGGTCTTAGGATCAAGCAGAAGGGAGTTTTTCCCTTCCAGCTACAACTTCCCAATCCCCGAGTAGTCTCCTTAGTAGATGTTTTCCCATTGCTGTTATGACGTCCGCTATGGAAGCTGTTGCATTGGAGATGCTTTCCTTGTGTTTTGCTTCTTTACTGTCCCTTTCGGTTAAAATTTTTTTAGCATTCAAGGGTTGCTCTCTTAACCCCCAAACCTTTTAATGTCTTTAAGGTTTGCAGCTTTAATGGTAATTTCAAGTACAGCACGCCTGAACATTTAAGTTCCCAAATAACTTCAGAGTTAGATATTGATATATTCCTCAAAGCCCAAATTTCTGCTTAGATTATTTTTATCAATTTCTAACGCTGCTGGTTTATAGGATCTTGTTCGTGTAGCATTGCCAAATCCCAAATAGATTTAGCCGACATTAGTGTAAAGATCTATATTTTATGTAATTGTTTCAGGTGAGCTGAGGAAAGCTAGCATCTACAACGATGGGGTGGTGTAAGCATTGTTCTAAAAATCGAGACATGGAGCGCGATCCTCTTAATGGATTCTTGTAAGTGGCTGAATGGGTTAATCTCATGGATTCTGATTTATGTTTTAATTTTTGTAGTGGGTCATTCAAGGCATTAGAGTAGCACCTTGGTGTGACTACTTTCACCTATTTCTTGTAAGTTGCGACTTTGGTACTGTAGTCTGGAAAGGAAGCGTGGTTCCTCTTTGATTGTCATTTTCTCTTTGGGAACTCTAAAGCCTTGTCTAGTCACAATATTTTATGCATTTAATGAGAACTTTGATTTGATTGTTGTCTCAGATGTTGTTGCACTTGCGGAAGGGTTGTTGATCAGGATGTATTCTCCACTGAAGTTACCTTCATAAAAGGTTCTGCAGGGCAGGTCTGTCATTGCTCATGGTTTCCTTGTTATTCTTATTTTTTTCTTTTCTATACATGCATTAACTACTTGCTAGCCCTAAGATAAGATCAGCATGATATGCAGACAATTATCTTAACATGGATGCCACCTGCTATTGTTGTAAAGCCACCTTGAGATGTATCACTTCATGTCAACAATTTGATGTTGTCTGCTAGTTTCTTAGGTTGCGTTTGGTAACGTTCTATCATGTTCTTGTTCTGAATTGGTGTTCTTTTCAAGAGATGGTTTTTTTTTGTTTATGTTCTGGAATAGTGTTCTTTGGCTGTTCTTTTGACCTTAGGCTGTTGAGCAAATATGTTCCAGAACTAGTCTGAGAACACTGTTCTGATCTGTCTGCTGTTTGGTAAAATTTGTTCTAGTACATTTTTTTTTCAAATGATTCAAATATTACAGAATTGCCACCAAATTAATATCTTACCAAATTAATTTATATTAATGTCATTTAATTATAAGTTGTACCTACACGTGGATGGGGATAAGTTGATCAATTAAACAAGAAAATTTTCTTTAAAAAAAAAATGTTTTGCATTTTTTTTTGTAGTTATCATTTGGATTTATGCCATAAGAATTTAAAACACAAGAAAATCAATGAATTTTGATGGATTCGAACCACCATCTCTTGGGGAATCCCCAAGTGCTCTACCTATTTGAGCTAAAGACTCGCATACATATCACATTTTTAATCTCTACGACTACTTTCATTGAACCAAAGTTAATTAACCTTACTTTAAAGTATATGCATATGTATGAACTGATCAATTTTATATTATAAACAATTTCTGAGTAAACTTGGTTTCATACAACCAATAGTTCCCAATTTATAATGTTGCCTATATGTGAAAATGATCTCTTATCTCAAATGGAGCAATGTTAAATGCAGCGTAAATAGAATAAAATAAAATAAAATCTAGACATAAAAAAGAAACATAGAAAGATAGCAACAACAACAACCTTGTATCACTCAAAATCAGCAACATCACCAGCATATAAAATTTCTCTGCACTTTTCAATAGTCATATTACAAGGCCACATACGAAAACTGAATTTATAGAAGCTTCCTTATTTGGGTGGTAGAACCTGAAGAATCTAATTATTCTCTTCCATGTTTGTTACAATTGAATTTTTAAGTCCTTCAATTGATCTATACTGTGGATCAAGTCAAGAAACATATCTGAAATGGGGACTCAAGGTATAGTGATTGTAGCACTTGCCAATCTGAATTAAGCAGAATAGTCCCCTGATGTTCCAAGTGAAGGAACTGGAAGGAGACTCTTCTGGAGAAATCATAACAACATAAGTTCAGTAAGATTAGCAACAGAATTAGAAACACCTAACATTTTTCCCATAGCTGGTATAACCTATAAACATGGACTAGAAGGTTGGGTGCATCACATTTGTGTGACAAAGATCCCATCTTTTTCTGTTAAATGAATCAAAATTATTAGCTACCTGCTGGGGCTGCTGGCATACCCATAATAATTAATAAGATCATCAAATCTGAAAAAAAGTTTCAGAATTAGCAGAAGTTATAGGAAACCAAATAAAATAGGTAGATTGGTTGCTTTGAAACCAAAAACTAATGTGAAGCTTAAGCAGAAATAACACTTGAGGACTGGGGCTAGGATTTCTTAAAAAATGTTTCATGGAAGAGTAAAGGATTAAAAGGATTGACAGGCAAAGGGGTTAAGATTTTAAGGGATTGGAAACATCCAGGATTTTGATCAGTGGTTCACTTATAGCTCTATTGCCATGATGTAACCGCAAAAGGTTATAAGGATTAGGGGTTTCAATCAATTGAACAGAATTTGAATTGAGGAAATCAATAATCTAACCTCTCAAAATTGATGAGGAAATCAGCTAAACTAATTCATAAAAGGATTCATAATTACTCAAACACTACAACATGGTGATGAATTCTTTTGGTTCTCATGGGTTACACCCAAGGCAAAGAAAGACCTCTCATGGTGTGGAAAAATAAGAGAAATGCCTCATCAAAGAAAAAATATATGGATGTTGATTCCAGAAGCTGTTTTCGGGTGCATACAGCCAGCTCAAGCCATAAAACATTTGAAAACTGCATCATTCTTATTTACTTGGTAACAGCAAAAAAAAGTGTGGGAAGTAGTTACTTTTTAGGCTTCTAATCATATACTGGAAAGAATTTCGAAATGTCACTAAAGCATTAACCACTTATCTCACAACCCACAAAGAAAATACAGCCTAGACTAAAGCATTAACCAGATATCTCACAACCCACAAAGTACTCAATGAGTTTAAAACTTGCAATTATATTGCAGAACAAAGATGATAGTTAAGTACACATTACTATGGTAACAGAGAAGCAAAGAAAGGGGTGATCTTATTCACTTAACGAAGAAATTGACAGCAAAACAAAACCCCTGACCTCTTCTGTACAACCTAACCTACTCTAAAGACTATTCTACGAGCCAAAATTGAAAATGAAAGACAAGTGGCAATCCAATCTATGGGGTGGAATGAAATCAGCTGCAACAACGTCAAACAGAAAAAAAAAAAAAAAATCCATTCCTCATTAGAAAAGAACATCCCCAAAAAAAAATCCCCAACTTCAGAGCCTATACCTAACATATGGGACAAGAAGGAGAAGAAGGGGCTGATTAGGCTGACAAAAAAAAAACAGAAAAGGAGAAGAAAATAGAAGAAAGAAGAAGAGGAAGAAACCGAAGAAGACTATAGAGTACCTCTCATTGTAATCAGAAAGAAGCGGAACAAGTAAGATATAAAATACACCCAATCATATGTTAGGGTTTCAAATTCATAGACATACCTGGATGAAAGTAGAACCAACCGATTGCAGCGACGAGATGGCAGAGGAACCAAGCGATTGCAGTGAAGATCGAGCACTCAGCACTCACAGGGAAGATGAAACTGAATGTGAACCCTAAACCACAAATTAGATTTGGTAAAAGATTGCAAAAACAAGAAACCCAAGAGCTAGCAGAACCGGTGGGCAAAGAGAGAGAGGAAGAAAGCATACATCCCTGTTGTAGAGAAAATAAATGGAGATGGAGGAGAAGTAAAGACAAGAAAAGAGAGAGAGAGAGAGTGAACGAGAGATGGAGAGAAACGAGAGAAAATACCTCCTAGTTGCAGAGAACGAACAAAGAAGGAAGAAGAGAACGAACAAGGAAGGATTCTTCTTCGCATAGCCAGGACGGGTGTGGCGGTGTGCTAGGTTTTATGGTTTTATCGGGCACAGTTTTAGATTATTGTTCTTTTTAAAACTGTTCAGAACGTAAAAACAAGGTAAACCATGTTCTGCAGTTTTCGTTCTTGGATGTTCTTTTCTTCCGGTTCGTTCTTTGAGAACAGAAGAACAAACCAAATTTGCCAAACAGTTTTTGGCTGCTCTTGGCTGTTCCGAACTGTTTTTCTGTTCTGTCAGAATGGAAGAACAGAAGAACTGTTCTCCCAGAGAGTTACCAAACGCAGCCTTAAAGTGTTCTTGTAACATCAGATGCATCATAAATAGACAACTTCTGTAATTGTCTATTAGGCTCTTTATATGACGGTTCTTCAAGGCAATTGGCTGCTTCATATAACATCAGATGCATGCATTTCCCTTCTTTGTACATTTAATTTTTTAAATTTTATTTGCAGAGCCAAATGTCGGGTAATTTTGTGAGGAGTGTGCAAGGCGAGCACTCTGAGTCACATGAAAGGACTTTGAATAAAGGTATCTGCTTTGCAGGAGCATTTTTGTTACCTAGAATAGTTTCTAAATTATGAAATCATTTTTTTTATAAATACAATGTAAATAATTGACTGGTTTGGCTTTGTTTTTCAAAGTGTTATTTAGCTATTTTACAATTTCTTTTTTTCAAAGTGTTACTTATTTTACAAATAATCACCATAATTAGTGTGGAAAAGGTATCCTTTCTTTTTTCTTTTTTTTTTTTTTTTTGGGGGGGGGGGGGGGGGGGGGGGAGGTGGTTTTGTTATGATTAGGGCCAAGGAGAGTCATTCCACTCCTTTTTGGGGATTATAGGTGTGCCTTCTGGGGAAACTTATGTGGGCAGTTGAGAGGAATGGGTTGGAAGCAGTCACAGATTTATATATCCATCAAAAGTATATTGATGGGGCTTTAGACCACATCACTTCTTAAGGTGCTGTTTGAGACAAGACTGGAATTTCTCTCTAGGGGACACCTTTTACTTTGTGTCCTCCCAGAAGTTCATGCTATCTACATATCATCTTCTACTTTTACACCTTGGATTAAGTATTATGATCTTCAGATATGCCTCTCGATCTGCTTGCTGACATACTGTTAGTGACTTTGTTACTCTCCCTTTGCCAAATTATTGTGTCAATATTGCCTTATATTACTTTTTTTCCATGGATAATCTGGCTCTATGCTGATCCTCCAAAGACACTTCCCTGATAGTTCTATTTTCTACTGTGTAGATTTCTTTTGGATGACTAAATTATAATCTTCTATGCTGACTTTTTTCATTAAGTTTATTGGCTTTTGAGATCATAGTTGTCAAAATTACGAATCATTCAGCCAAACCGAATAATACAAATAATTCAACTAAAGGAAGGCAAATATTGTCTCAGTTATGAGCAACACTGAGGTTAAGCAACCCATGAGTGTATGCATAGGGCAGGCTTGCCCCTTGCATTGGGCTGGTGAATCACAAGAGGGTGAGGCTTGTGCAATGGAGGAAGATGTGCTGGGAAGAGCTAGAACAGAAAATAGAAGCAGCACCCGAAAATTAGCCCGTCAGTATGGATCGGAAGTTTGGTTGGATGGGTGTGGTAGTGAAGAATATGCAAGGCATATTTGCTGGAACCTCCTAATGTGACTTGCCCAAATCACCAGGTTTTGAGGAGGGCGAATCAAATCAGAAATCCTGAATTTCCAACAATGATCCGAATTTGAATTTTATTTTAAGTCATCTTTTTTTGACAGATTCTTAAAGTAGCAAAATGAATTATTCCAAATTTTATTCCTTCTGAGTTTTTCTTGAATCTGAATTTGTCAATGATGGCTGAGGTAGGGAAGGTGAAAACAGAAAGGAAGTGGGAAGATTACAGATATCTGGTTCATCATTGGCTTTTCAATTTAATTCACTGAATCTCGGATTTTTTAGTCAACAAATTTTTAATTTCTTTCTTGTATAGTTTAGAGGTTGTCCTCTTAAATAAAAAGCTTTGGTCATAAGGGCATGCTATGATTGATTATAGTGACTTTTATTTTTTCTTATCAATGCATCCCCCCTTTTGTATTGCAGGAAGAGATGAAATCAGTGACATGGTTGTAAGTCTAGGCATTGGTGGTGGAAATTCAATAATCGATCCGGCTTTTGCGTTTTATAAAGTATGTTCCATTACACTTAAGCTTTCTGGTGACTATACCATCTGCTCATCATAATAAATTTCTATTGTAACACTTATTCTTTCTCTTCTCACATGTAAACCTGAATATACTACATTTTTGAAGATAGCAGTTGAGAGGAATTTTACTAGGGGACGTAGAACATCACAGGTTGCGGCTGCTTGCCTTTACATTGCCTGCCGGTAAGGTTCTATGTGTATATCGTTGGAGAGAAATGGTTTTTCCCAGCATTGGTTATGCTAGATCCTAGATGTGTGCATGTACATGATTGTAAAAATTGACAAAATTTCCAAATATTTTTCCTTGAAGTTCCAGTTTTTTCCCCCATGGGTTTCAACTGAGAATCTGTCTTTAGTGTTCCCTTTATGTATGTCTTGATCCTGGGACACGGTTTATATTATATTTTGACCAAATATTTCTTAGTCCTAGGAATATGGTGAAGGAGTTTTAGACTGTCTTGTTGATGATATATTTATACATGTGAGAAGGAAACTGTTAAGAAAATAAGCTTACAATGCAGTACTGCAGAAGCGAACAATAAATATTATGTGGATCTGTTTAGATTAGAATAGATGGAGCCACTAGATCTGAAATGGTCCTTACCTCTTGGCTAAAGATAAACTAAGCCCAAAGTTCTATGGCAACTAATGGTTTATGTTCCTTCATGAGTTTCATGGAAGAAATCAACTTGGCAGGTTTTTGATATAAAAGCAAGGGAAATCCTTTACTTTGAGTGATTGATCTATCTTATTTCTTGATTAGGCTTTTGCTCCAAATAATTTACAGTGGTTGAAAGAGCATCCTTGGGTAATTAATGGTCAATATTAAATGCACAAATCTTTTAAATATGTTTGTACTTTAGCAAAAATAGAATACACTAGCCATATTGACATAAGTATTGATTGCAAGAGACAAGTAATAACATTGTGATATGGACAAATGCTTCCATAATGGCCCAAATAGTTGGCCACACTGCAGTTATTTTGACATTTGAATTTTGTGGACATGTTGTCCACATAATCATCTATCACTTTGCAGAAGCTCAATCTGATTTCCCACATGGAGATATGAAGTTTAACATTGACTGAGATTTCAAATTCGGAAGCTTTGGGGCAACTTTGGTTTGACGGTTGAAGACGAGGATGAACATACTTGTGGAAAATATGGTAGAGGCGGGATGTGAATTTTGACACATGGCTAGTCTAAGGTGGACCTTTCCATCCAATGTTCAGTTTGACCAAAGAGCCCTCCACGTGGTTCAAGAAGGCAGAACTGTTAAAGGGAAGACTCTTAATGGGGGGCCATGTGAAGAACTTTTTCTCTTTTGATATTTGTTATTGTTATTATAAATTTAACTTTTTTTTTTCTCCGAGTTCATGTTTTTAAGTTCTTTTGTTTGGAATTACATCTTCATTATTATTTAAAATATCATAAACTCTTGCATAGTCATAATCCAGTAGTAAAAAATGTCTCATTTTCTTAGATTCCTATGAATATGTTGTAATATGGGTGTAAATGGGTATAAGGATATTTTTGTCTTGTACCTAATAAATAAAGTGGGGCTGTCAATATGACAGTCAACCATTCCTTACAAATCAACAGAATAGAACAAGTAGATGGTGTATTTTATGTGGTGAAACCTAAATGAGCTGGGAAGAAGCCTTTTTCTTCTAAGATTCATAGCTTCATGTGCAGAATTTCTATGGTCCTGCAAATTATTTTTTATTGTTCCTTTTAATTTTCTTTGTGGACATGTTATGAAGAGACAGGATCCTGTTAACTAATGCAGCTATACATATTGTTTTGTAGGGAAAAAAAGAGGGCTTATCTCCTCATTGATTTTTCCGACTACCTGCAGATCAATGTGTAAGTATGCCTATCTTTACAGCTTTCTTTTGGTTTCATTGTGGGAATAAAAATGATGTGTTCTATATGTTTTTCTTTTTAATGAGTATGCTAACTAGTGCATCTTACTTTACTTGTGTTTGTTGCATTCATGCTTTATTGTATTTTTGTTTGTGACTGTGTTACAGCTATGTGCTAGGTGCTGTCTTTTTGCAGCTTTGCAAATTGCTAAGGCTTGAAGAACATCCAATTGTTCAAAAACCTGTTGACCCTAGTCTTTTCATTCATCGCTTCACAGAGCGTAAGCCCCTCCAGATACTTGTTGTTTACCCTGTGTTTTACCTGATCATTTGATGATACCATTTGAATTGTTTCTTGATGTGTTTCCTTTAAAATATCTATATAATTATGCAGTACCCCATGTGCTGAAGTATTATTTTTTGGCTCCGTGTTTGGTGATTGATGTGTTAGAATTTGAAAATGAACTGAACAAGAAGCATGATTTTTCTTACTTAAGCAACAGAAATGGTAGAAACCCAGTGTTCAACATTTTTGAGGAAAAGCATCGAAATTGGCAAAATTTTTGTCTTTCACAGGGGATCAAAATGAAAGCCTGGAAGAAATAAAGGGAATATAATATTTCACCAAAATAAGAGAAATGAAAGTATTGAAATGAGGACCTTTTAAAATATAGAGAAAAGTGTAGCAGCATGGTTTCTCTATTTCCTGCAAGACACTTTAGTCCCAAAACTTGGAAGTGTCATCTTTTTTGTTGGATTTTTGAATATTGAGTTTTTGCTGTCATAGAACAAAGCTTAGTAATATTTGACTTATAAAAGTTGTAATCCCTTAAAGCATAATATGATGTTATTGGTCTGGCTGGTATTTCCTACGAGGGCAATGGGTTAACCTTATCAAATGGGAACTTGGTCTGGATTCAAGAGGTGGAATAAGGGATGATGGGATTTTGTGGGTGGAATAGTTAGTTATGATGGGGGGGTAATTTTATCTTCTGCTACACAAAGTATCTATCAAGAGAAAAAACAACACAACTAGGAGTTTGATTGCTATCTCAGTTCCCATAAAAAGGGGAGAAAAGAACCCGACTTTTAAAATAAACTTTCTGATGCAGGAGCATCAAGGATGCTCACTCCTAATATGCCACCACAAAAGGATTTCTATGGGTCCTTCAACTGGCACAAGAGATCCGTGGCATAATGGCATTTGATTCATAATTTCAGGGCTATGTTGATGATAAAGTGTCATGCAAACTAATCCCGAACCAGAAAATCCAGTAAGAGACTACCACATAACAAGATTGCAGAACAGGGAACAAATCCAAAATTGGAAGAAAACTTATAACTTAGATAGACAAATCAGAATACCCAATATATCAGTTGCACGGTCTATTCTGTTGGTGGAATAGACCTTCAGAATCTGACAGAATTCTGATAACCGAACAGGGATCTGCAGATAAGTTCTAGTGCTACTTGGAAAACTAATAGCATAACTAGAACAGCAACATCGATCAGAATTCTTTAGGAAACAGATTCAGAATTTCTGAGAATAAAATAAGAAAGTAGCATGTGGAATTTGAAGCAAAACAGACCAGCAACTAGAGAGAGATTGAAGAAGAATGCAATCTGAAGCGTGACCTAAAATATGGGTACCACAGAATAAAATGATAAATTAGTAGAGGGGAAAAGGGAGGAGAGATCTTACTTGAAAAAAATATGAATAAATTAGAAGAAGGATGAGGGAGATCAGATCTGGATTACCAATCCCGTTCCCACATGCACAGCTCAGTAGCTCCAAAGTTCTTGAAAAACTATAAATTCCTTATTCAAATCATTTCTAACTTATTAGGACAGGGTCTATATATGTGTTTAGCCCATTGCATTTCCTAATTCCACTCACAAAAGGACTCCTAGTCACTCTCTTTTATTAACCTAACTTAATAAACTCAAAACAGAACTCTTAAAATCTATTACGCGTCTTAATTTAACTCAAACAATTAATTTAAAACACTAATCTGTGTACTAACTTAACCGCATTTTATGGTCTTATCAATTCAGCCTATTACGATAAAACCAAAGAAAATAAAAGGCCCAACCTATAATCACTACTTAAAGCTTGTTTTCAGTCCATTGGATTGCTACCATCACTTTGTGTGCCTACCAAAAGTTTGCACCTAACCTCCATATAGGATCATATTGATCTAACCAGTCTAATGCAAGTATGCAACTGCACCAATGTAACTGGGGAGTGTTGTAGTTAAGATGGGTTTTTCAATGCTTTCTGATTCTTTTTATTTAATTAGTTGGGCTGGGTTTATTTTTTGGGTATGAGTTTTAATTGTAGATGGCCTATCTTATTGGGCCTATCAGTGGTTTTTATTAGTTGCATTATAGACGAGCAGTTGGTGGTCCATATTTAGTCAATATAATCTTTTTAAAGAAGTATGTTTGGTCTAGTTTGCTGGTTCTACATCAGATATTTCTCACATAAAAACCAAAATTTCAAGGTCTTCTTCCCCCCCTCCGCCTTTCCTTGTGTGGTTGTTTATAATTGCAACAAAGAAAAGAAACGAAACATAGATAAACAAATGGACTGGAAGAGAGAATGGTTGAGTTCTTTTTTTTGGGTAATAGATAATAGTTGAATGTCAAGGAATGACAAATCCAAACTTCAGTTCAGTAGTTAACTAAGAAGCAGTTCAGTAGTTAACTAAGAAGCAGTTCAGTAGTTAACTAAGAAGATGGTTGCCTTGCGAAGCCCGCGGGTGAAACTTGTCCGATTCTGCTTCCCAAACTTCTTCATGCATTCGGTGTCCACTTTGGAATCTACAGTCTCAATGCTTAACCTAGCAGCTAAAAAAATAATTTTGTGTTCTTATAATTTTGCAGTTGAGCTGCTGCATTTATGTGCTCACTGGTAGAGAAGCAGGCTGATGCAAAGAGGGATTCCACACAACACAAATCACAAAATCCTCTTTTGCAATAGGATCTTCACAGTCCAATCAAAACAGAAAATAGAAAGAATTGAATAAAAATTACTTATCTCAAAATCTGGCCATCTAATCTTCATGAAATTTGGATTATAGACTCCTTAGTATAGATATGAACACACTTCAAAAGATGATGGGAATCCAAGAGAAACTGAAGAAGTTATGGAAGTCGCAGCCTTGCTGTTTCAGGTTACTGCCAGGTCTGCAGTGGAGTTTATTTGGTTTTATGGACTGCAGCAGCAACTCAGCAAGATTTAATGATCTCTGCAGTGGGTCAGGGTCGTGTGAGGAGGTAGTATGCTTGGAACAAAACAGAGCTAAGAAGATGGATAGAAAAGAGTGAACAATGAGGTTGAGTCTCACAACCTTATGAGACCAACCAGAAATTAGATAACTCTTAATTTTCTGGAAAACTCTACTGCAGCCAGCCTGCATTCTCTTTATTTATAGCTTTGAAACATTACAAATAAAATAGGAAAGAACTAAACCTCTTTTATAACTTAGGAAGTTTCTAAAACATAGAAATAAGAAAGTTTCTAAAAACTGAAATTAGAAAACTAGATTTTAGGCAAGTCTTAATCTCCAAGCAACTAAGATTTCTAAACTAACTAGCCTAATTTTTAGGAAACTAAACAATGAAAATAAGTAAACTAAAAATTAGGAAACTAACCAAAAGATGCTAACTACTGCTGTTGGTACTGTTCACGTGAACAGTACCGCGTGAATAGTGTTCACGTGAACAGTGTGGCTTGGGCCCATGTTGATAGATCCTTGGGCTGGTCCACTACTGGCTGGTCCTTGGACTGCATCACAGGCCTGTGCTGAATTTTCAGTTGTATAATTTACCTAGCTGACTGATTGGAATTGCAGTCACATGATCAGGAGGTGGATTCTCCTTATTAAATATGAACATGACTACTTTGAACTGTTCTTTCTTCCAATTTAGACTGCCTAACCTTCTGCTTATGTGGCTATAATACTCATATGCACTGTACTAAAAGACACCAAGGAACTCGGCTTTTAATGCCATTCTGTTACAAATTCATCTATGGTTTTTGATCAGGAAGAGGGTTAGACAATAATAAAGAGGGGGGAAGAAAAGTAAAAGAAAAGGTTCCAACAAGCTGGTTTATACTATGACTTTTCAAAGAGCATGGAAAAAAGCTCAACTCTTTATGTACAAATTTGTCAAGGCCTAAGATAAAGGGCAAATCAGAACCCAAGATATCCTATGCTTACTAAAGCAGGCTTCTGGTCTAATGTTACCATAACTGAGTGAGCAACAGAAATTAGTAAACTAGGGTAGAATTGTCCTTACAGAGCTGTCAATATAAGCTTCTTGATGGGCCTAACAATTTGCCATGTGGCATCTTAGATGGGTGCTGAAATTTTGTGGACATATTGTTCAGTCTCTGCCTCTCTATCTGAAATGTTTAAGTCGAAGCACAATTTATGAGGTGGGTATCTAAGGCTTGAGACAATTTATGAGGTGGGTTTCTAAAGCTTGAGAAGTGGTTGGAGACTCTACTTATGCTGAGAGGGGTTCCATCGTTGAAAATTTAAGATTTAAGGTAAAAAAGTAGTCGGTCATATGGTTGAGATGCAACCCCAAGAGTTTTCCATGGGTTAGATCCATTGGCTATACTACTCAATCAATGGTTGGTTTACCAACCTCAGCCTTCCATGTGGCTCAAAAAGGGTGGGCTGTTTAGATATCTTGAAGGATATTAGGGAAGTAAATGCCCTAGCTGATGTGAATTGAACTGAATCAAAGTGAATTTACCTTTTAACTGTATCAGTCAAGATGAGCCGAACATTAACTATTTAAAAGTTCAGACTGAACCTTTTTATCCCTTTTTGATAATTAAGAACTTTTTTTAGCCAAGCAAAGAGTTTAGCTGTAAGGACCCCCATAATTCATGCTAGTCAAATATATACAATTATAACGATTGTATCATAGTGTTACCGTTATAAAAAAAATATTTGAAGTTCTAACCACTCTTTTTTGCCACTGTCCTTAATTATATAAAAAAGATAGTTCATGCGATGATATTTAGCTCACATATGTGATTACTAGAGGATTTTGGACTCTGGATTCTCCCCATGCTCTCCCTCCCTCTTTTTCTGGCATATATGATGTGTGAGCCAGTGTTCTTAACTATTATTGTTCATTTTAGGTTTACTGGGAGGAAAGAATATCGAGGTTTCTAGGGCTGCATTGCGCCTTATAGCTAGCATGAAACGAGATTGGATGCAGGTTTTATTTCTTTTTCCAAGTTTTATTAAAGTTGAAACTATGTTGTTGAGTTCTTTACAGGGGGCTTTTTTCTACCTATAAAAAAGGGGCAGGCATATGCTTAGTTATTATGGAAATTGTTTTATATTACTTACTGAACATTTACAGACAGGGAGAAAACCTAGTGGTTTATGTGGAGCAGCATTATACATATCTGCACTTTCGCATGGTCTGAGATATTCAAAGTCAGATATTGTAAGTTCAGCTTATTATCATATTAACTGATGTGCAAAATCTTAGGTTCCATAGGTGGTAAACCGTGGAATGGAAATCCAGTATTAATGTGTTTTTCATTGTAGGTATAAAAGGGCAGGCCCAAACAAATGAAAGAAATTATGTTTTCATCATTTCACCTTTTTTGATAATGCTATATGATCTTTTTCTTGGTACACTATATCATTCATAGTTTAGAAAATTTTCACCTTCTATGCTTTTGAAATTTGAACTCAATGCATACTTGGCTTTTCTATTTTTTTTTTCTGTTTGTGTTTTTATCCTTTTGAATAAATAATTTGAAATGTTCTGGAGGTTAAGTTCCTCCCTTCTCTGGTTTTATAAATGAGGTTCTGTTGAGGGTCATTGTTTCAACTGGCCTGGCTTTGACAAGTCAAAATGGGTTGCTTTTGAGGTTATAAATTATTCTTCTTTCGATGTATATGAAATATATTTATCTTAAAAAGACTACTTGAGTTGTGGCTATTTTACATGGATACAACCGTGGTCTCTAAATCCGTCATGGACATATAGTGCTGGACCGGTCGATGCATTAGGTCAGCTCCATGACAGATTAAAGGCCCTCATGATATTGTATGAGCTTATATGAATGCAGACTAGGAGCAGATTTATTCATGTGTTTAACTAGTGTTAATTCCAATTTCATCTTTAGCTAGTTAGAACCCTTTGCGTTGTGGGGGTAAGGCTGCGTACATTTTGCCCCTCTTTAGACCCTGCAGTTAGGGGTGTCAATTTTTGGTTTGCACCGTGTCCCCGAATCGGACTGATTGATTAAAGCCCGGACTGAACCACACCGCACCGTATGCTAAACGTGTCGGGCTTAGGCCTGAACTGATTATTACTTGGTCGTTTACAGTGTATGACTGCAGCCCGTCGATTGCCTGACCGCACTGACCGGTCATGGACCGAAACCGTGGCTGAACGATTATGGACCAAAATTGAGACTGATCCATTAAATGACCATTAAGTTAAATCCTTATAGGCCTAAACACTAAATGGCTAAATGTGTCTCATTTCTCTTCCTCATTCTCCCTCTTCATTTAAGCTATGTTCTTTTAATTAAGAACTCAAAATAGACTATAATGTTGTGAATGTAGAATAAATAATGACCAATTACAACATGATATGAGACTGGTTGGTAGGATTGGGACGATTATCATAAGACCGAATAGCCTAACTGATTATGGACTGGTTGGTTTGCATCATTGAAGCTTGTTTATAGATCGCCCACTAGACCAATTAGGGACCAAGACTGATTGAACCAAATGTAAACGTGTTCGTGTCTTGCAAATGATGACTGTTTAGTTAAACATGCCGGTCATGGTGCAAGGTATTAAATTGGTGATGACCAATTAGGCCCGACGATTGACACCCCTACCTGCAGCAGTGGGAGCCTCGTGCATTGGGATGCCCTTTTTTCCCCTAGTTAGAACCCTCTGAATTGCTGTTTTGCTCTTAAACAATTTCTTTGCATCCTCAGTTTTCTTTGCGCCCCCCCCCCAATTTTTTTTTTCCTTGCACTTTGCAAAGTATGTCTTACAACTAATTGGAAGCCTTTTAGTATTTATGCTATGGTTAGGGTGAAATTTTGTTTTCAATGACTTATTACTCCCTAGTTTACTGGTTACATAACATGAAAAAAGCTTCATGCCTCTTTTTTGCTTATCAAATGTAATTTCATAATTGACCATCTAAAACACATTTCATGATTTAAAAAAATAGTAGGGGTTACAAAATATTTACATGTATGATAGAAATGCAATTTCACCCATCAGAAATTAATATTATGTCAATCTTATTGAATCTGGTCTGTTGTTCCATGGATTTTTCTTCTCGTACATTGATAAGTGAGTGTTAACTTTTTTTGGTGGCTGTTGTAACCTTCACTAGGTAAGTGTTGTACATATATGTGAAGCAACATTGACGAAACGACTGATTGAATTTGAGAATACGGAATCGGGGAGCTTGACGGTAAGCTTCTTGCTACAAGGATTAGTTTTACTGTGGATCTTAAATGAAAAAAAAATAAAAATAAATGCCATACTGACTTCCCTCTTATTATCATCACTTGAAACTTGTTCTCACAAGTGACATTGGGTTATGGTTACAGATGGATTTTGCTGATCTCTGCATTCAGACATTAATATGTTTTTACTGTTAGCTCTGATATTTAATGTGTCTGAGGGAAATTTCCATGATTTGCCGAACTATTTCAGTACTCATCCAAGATTTTTAGTTTTTTACATTTTGGGTCCTGAGAGTCAATATGAAGTGTACAACAAGGATTAAAGTTTTGGTCCTTATCGGCCGATACCAATATGATAAGATACTATTTTTTTTGGGAAAAAAAGGGTATCGAACTGTATTGGTCTGATACGGACCGTATACATTGATACTTAAGGAGACCTCTCCTCTCGGTCAATTTTTTTCCTCTTTCACGATCCAACGGTTAGATGAAACCCAAACTTAACACAAGGTATTAAGAATGGTGATAAGCAACATATCGAACCAGCTATTTTTCCTGCTTTCTTTTCTTTAACTTTTTGCTCTCTAGTCACCAGAGAACTCTTTAGCTAGAGCCCAATCAAACACATAAGAACCAGTATCAACACAAATTCTAGGGACTGATCTTGAGTTGACTTCCCAAATCTTCCTGTTCCTTCCATTAACCTTCCATTAACCTCCCATAATAACACAGGGACATTGATGCCACAAAAGAGAACCTTTCTTTGCAAATGGACTCTTTACCAATGCATAAATACATGCTTCACATTCCTCAGCCATGACCAGCAAACCCCAAACATGCCCAGTTAATATTTCCACATTCCTGTAGTAATCCAATTTGAGAAATTTTATGTGCAGTTGTTACCTCTTCGGATAGCATCTACTTTCTAAGTGCCAACTCCCTGACTGTTAATTATCAAATTTAAGTGCTTTATCTTCCCAAAACCACATCCTGCCCTGCTTCTACACCTTATTTTTAATATACTAAGGAAAGCCTTATGCATATTCGTTACATTCTTCTACAACGCGTACCCATGAGCAAGTATAAACTCCCTCGACTCCCAACCACCAGATCCCACCTGTATTTAGACGCAATAGCCTCCCTTCAAGGTGCTGTGGTCTACACAACAAACCTCCACAGCTACTTCCCTGTTAAAGCCCTGTTCATTGTAGGGAGCAGTGAGTGGAGATTCCCCTGCAGAGAGCCGGATGAGGGGAGACCTTCATGTCCGGTTTGTATCAACTTTAAACCCACACCTCCCTCCTTTTTAGGTCTGCAATGGTATATTTTCATTTGACCTAAAGATATTTCTTTTTATCATTCCCGCAGACCCCTTCCTACATAATCTCTCGTTGTGATAAGGTGAATTGATGCTAGGTTATGGCCCTTTGACTCTTTGTTTTTTTCCCTCCAATTATGCTATCAACATCATACTTTTACATGTTCTTATTTTCTATTCCATGTTTAAGTGTATTCACTTCTTTTGGACTAGCTTCTTTACCGGCACTTGTCCATGGTCTAGGGAAGGTTGCCTACTCATCAAAACCATGTAAGAATGCAGAAGTTTGCCTCCTAGGGTTTGCTATCTTACATTTCCTACTCATTGCACCTTAACATTTATTACGAATTAGTGAGCTGATCATATGGTATTGCAATAGCTGGCTGTGATGCTGATTTTGTTTTAAATTAATTGGTTATAGGTTCAATTCTTACCCACCATCATAGTTGTCAAGGCGCTAAGGTGAACCAAGGCATTGGAGGCCTGACAGGGCTCCTGATTTTCCAAGGCGTTACAAGGGCGCCTGAGCGCCTAGGTGACGCCTTGACAACTATGCCCACCATTAACCAATCATTTTGGTTTAGAATAGTTTCTTTATTTTTCATGTGGTTGTGTCTTAATTAACTGCAAGTTGCCCATCGTGTGATTGAGTTTAGTTCACGAGATCTCCACCCTTTCCAGATTGAGGAGTTTAACACAAAGGCGGAGGAGCTTGAAAATGATTTACATTTGAAACGACAACTGAATGTGGGGTCAAAAATGTCGGGAATGACAGAATTGCTTTGTGAACACAAGGGTCGTGGAGATGCTCATTTTGCTCATGGACTTTGCAAGCTTTGCTATAAAGATGTACTTTATTGCACCCTCATATTCACGTAGTCTAATTTGCCTCGAGTTCCCAGCTTGTGCTTGGTCTCATGCTTGTACTTGTCATTGTAGTTTGTTGAGCTTTCTGGAGGACTTCTGGGGGGATCGGAACCACCAGCTTTTCAACGTGCTGAAAGGGAAAGAACAGAAAAATCTTCTGCTGAGGGGGTCAAAGAATCAAGTCCTGATTTTACACCTTGCCACAAACAGAAACAGGTAATTATTCTCATTGGTCAGACTCTACTCAACATTTGACTTGCTCCATTAGCATATTTTCCTTTTCAAAAAGAAAAAAGTTTCTCATGGAGTTGATGGTTAATTATAAAGTGCTGATGTCTACTTGTAATTTTCAACCAATGCACTATTCTGCATACTGTAAACTGGAATTTGGAAAGCCCCACAGAATGGGTTCTCTTAGGAAGATTTTTAATGTGATCTAATCTTCAACCAGAAAAGTTCTTATGGAACACTAAAACAGGATTGCAGATACGTTAAAACAGAATCAGAATAGGGAGAAATTCTGTAGCTTCAGTCAAACAAATTAGAAGGGGTTAGAATTACTGTTGATGGGTCTATTCTGCTGACAGAATTGACCGTCAGAATGTGAACTGATTCTGTGGACAGAACAGTGACAATCTGAAGAGTCCTACTAACCCAAATATTGTTAATAGTAGGTTCAGAATTGATGTATTCAATAAGATGATTCAGAAAGCAGGAGTAGAATCTCATAAATAAGTCAGAAGTACTGTAAGCAGTCTAAAAATAATTGTAAAAACATTGCAGAAACTTGAAACCAGCAACCTATCAAGAAAATTACTGAAACAGAATTAACGGCAGGGTATATGAACCGAGAAATTTCGATCTGTATTCCTTATAGACAAATAGATAGAAAGATGGAAGGATAAATGGAAGAGATAACCAGGTAGGACTTCACCTGAGCCCCACTTGGAGTCCACCATGTACACTACATCCACAGCAGCCTATGTTTCAGAAAGATTTCATAAACTGACTCTCTAACACTTCTAATATGATTTGGAATTCAAATTACTACCTGGAATTGTCAAAACAGACTAGTATTTAACACTCCGACTCAAACTAGGACTCTAAAAACAGAAAATAGACTTAGAATGTAATCTGGACCCAAGTTCCTAATGATTATTGGACTTAAGTAAATGTTTCTTATTCGTTATATTAAATATAATTAAGATATTATTCATAAATAAACAAACATCCCACATTTGAATCCAATAATAATAATCTAAAATTCAAATTCAAAATGGATAAGAAGTCAACTCTCCAATTCAAAAGCAAAAATCGCATTTCTAGTTGCGGGGGTATTTTTGACATTCAAATGATAGGGCTTTTCTACAATTTAATAATTCCATAGTTTTCCAACAAATCTGACATTACTTGAATTCGAGTTATATTGAAGGAATAATGCTCCGTCAAACTTTGTTTGGAGTAAGCAAATGTTGTTTCATTAATTTTATTATAGTTAGCTTTCCAACAAATCTGATATTGTTTGAATCCGAGTTCTATTGAAGGAGTGATGTTTCGGTCAAACTTTATTTGGAGTAAATGAATGTTGTTTAAAATCGCTTGAAATGGAATAATATTTTTGGGCATTAACATAAAAAATTATTTTGGTAGTCTTTTGGTTTTAGTGATCTTTTACTATGATAAGATTTATGAAAATTTTAAATTGTAGAAAACCCCTGGCATTTGAAAGTTAAATATCACCTTGTTACTGGAAATACATTTTTGTTCTTGAACTGGAGAGTCGACTTTTTATCCTTTTGGAATTAGTATATTTAGACTATTTTTATTTGGTTCAAATGGGGGGTGTTTGTTTATTTATGAATAATATCTTAAGTAAATGAAATATAAAAAATAAGAAACATTTAACTTAAATTATATTTAGGCATAAATAAATGTGGATCCTGTAAGCAACATATATAAGTGCTGTTCCTAAAAGCGTAATACCAATATGTGATTTTTGCTCCCACTATACGTGATAATTATTACAAATTAAGGGTTTATGATGGCAAAGAGGGTTCAAAGCAAGTCAAATTAACAAGCCCTCTTTGTTACAGGATCTTAATTCAGTCCAATACAAAATCTACAGAGAAAAGTAATAAAGAAAATCACTTATCTTGAAATCTAACCCTTGAAATCACTTGAAACTTGATGGGAAATACTCTTTGGAATGATTATGAAGACATATCCAAAGTTGGAGATGATCCGATCACAAATGAGAGAGATGTGATTTTTTGAAAACTACCTATCATCTGAAAACGGGACTGGTTTAGTTAGAGCTGGTCGATATGATTTTAATCTTTAATCCCACGAGCTTTCGTTGATCAAATCAACACTTAATGGTATGCAATTCGGTATGCAAAATAAGAACTTGAAGGAATTAACCGAAGGACAAGAAAACCATAAAACAGAATATTTGGTTGAGTCTCACAACCTATGAGACCAACCGGAAAATCGGAGCTAAACTCTCTTCTTTTTCGGTCTAAATCTGCGGCTCTTTTCTTCTTTATCTTATTTATAGACTAAGAAAGATTACAAAATAAGGAAGGATTTAGTCCTCTTAAAAAAAAATATCCTAAGATAAATTAAAAGGGAAACTTGCCTTTATAGATTTAGGAAAGTTTCCAATCTAAAAAATATCCTAAGATAAATTAAAAAGGAAACTTGCCTTTATAGATTTAGGAAAGTTTCCAAAAAAACAACTTACAAAATATCAATCCATAACTTAACTTTAGGAAACAAAATCTAAGAATAATTTAGGAAAGAAATAACAAAAGAAGGAAAATTTATGTTGTTGGTACTGTTCACTTGAACAGTACCGCGTGAACAGTGTTCACGTGAACAGTACCGCGTGAACAGTGTTCACGTGAACAGTGTGGGTTGAGCCCATGTTGACACATCCTTGGGCTGATCCACTACTGGCTGGTCCTTGGACCGCATCAGTTTACATATGTTTATATGGGTTAAAATAAGGTTTCCCTCAAGTATGAAACCTTACAATGCCCATCTGACCCGCGAGATGACCAACCGAGATTAACAGGCAAAAAATGCACCGTCTTGGTTGAGATTTTCGAGATCTCAACTGAGGTCAAGATAGGTTCGAGACTTGAGTTCTTGAACCTTGATACTGTATGATCAATGGGAAGAGCTCCCTGAGGTCTACATTGCCCAGCATCCATTAGCCCTCTATTAGGGTTGACATCTGACATTGCATATAAGAACAGATCAGTGAAAAATAACACATTTATCTCTACATAATAGACACAAGGAAATTGTGCTGGATTCAGTGACTATGAGTCTATGACCGGGTGTATATATAGATAGATTCTCTCTCTTTTTTTTTTGGGTAAAATATAGATAGATTCTCTATGACAAGAAGAAATATGTAGGTGACATTTGGATAGCGTGCTATAGCCCACTGTTACCTTCAAATATCTCTCTGGATTCCCATTGTTCATAACTGAAAAAACTGCCCACAGGAGGCACTTATTTATTCGAGCCTCTGAATGCATTAGAATCCAATCCTCAGTGGAAAAAAGGCTCTGTTCACATAGTCATCTCCCTTAAATAGTCATCGACACAATTCCCTGATCTAGGTGATATAAGGAGAAAGTAATGGACAACATCATATGGTGCTCCTATCTTTTTTATTTTTATTTTTTGGGTAAGTTATGGTGCTCCTATCCTCGATAAAATCCTATAGAGAAGTATTATGAACTGAATTAGGCTGAATTAGTGTAAGTTCACCTTTGTGAATCAATCTAATGTTGGTCGAATGTATCTCCTTAAGGGGCTTGTTTTTCCTTAAGAACTTCCCTGCTTCCTGCTATGCCTACACATCATCTGTGTTTATGAGGAGCATGCATAAATTATACATACGCATAAATTATACATACACATTGATTTTAGGTTTGTTAAAGATATGTGACTGGTTGTGTTACTTATGATTGTGTTTGTGTCTAGTTTTTCTGATTATTTTGTCAATTTTTAATTTTCCATTTCTTAGTTTGAAAATGTAGAGGATGAATCTGCAAGAGAAAACCATCCAGATGTGATTGAAAATGACCGGATGGGTTCTGGTGAGTGTGCAAGTGTTCATATTTTACTCTTTTTTTAATAAACAAATATCTCATGACATATATTCTAATCGTTCATTGTCATGTATGGATACTGACAACTCTTTCGGGAAGATGTCTTGTTCAGGGGCTGCTGCTGATCATCACTTTATTTATCAGGATGGTTCTTGTCAGTCAAAGGGAAATGAGGATGTGGATAGTGTAGCTGGTGATGAATCTGAAAGCCTTTCTGACATTGATGATGCTGAGGTGTGACCATTTGCTGGTCATCTATTTTGATAATAGGAGGAAAAGCCAATCATTAATTACAGTCTTTAATAAACCCAATTTCCTTAGGATAGTTTTCTACTTTCAATTCTCTTAATCTACCATATTTCCTCTTATTTTCTCTTTTATGTGAGGAATGATTGCATCACCCTCGGGTAGCTCACCTGATCAAATCAAATAGTGGAAGAAGGTATTCAAGGGGTGTTTACATAAGTACACCCAGTGGGTGTGTGCAACTACTGTAAATTTCCTAAGGTACTTTTTTCCATCCGTAGGATTGGTCAGTTTACTCATCCAGGGGTGATTCAGCCATTTTCCTTGTCTTTCTTGTTCTATGACGACATAAAAAACATAAGGAAGCTACCTTTGCTAATTAAATTCTTCAAAATACCTGGTGTTCCGTTCCCAAATGAAATGGTTGAGTTGTGACCTAAATGTTGCATCCATAGATGCCTTTGTGTTTTTATATCCATTTTCCCTCATCTTTTTACTTTCATGAGTTCTGTTCACACACTGTCTCCTCCCACCCCTTCTTTTTCTGTTCAAATTGTTCGGGTTTGTAACCTAAAAAAATTTGAACTCTGCATAGGTTGATGGTTACCTTCACAACGAGGAGGAGAAACATTATAAAAAGATCATCTGGGAAGAAATGAACAAGGAGTATCTTGAGGTATAAAGATTTGTTCTTTTTCCTCTTTTTATTTATTTATTTATTTATTTTTATTTTGGAGTAACTATCTGAATTTTTATTGAGTCAAGGGAAATTAATGGACTGATCAGAATCTAGTCCTCAACGGCAACAGAAACTGTAGAGTTAGACTACAATACAGATGGGTAGAAGCCCAGCTAAAATGCTGTGTCCAATAACAGTAGGTATAATAACTCAGGGTCGAAGCCCAGCTAAAATGCTGTGTCCAACAATAGTAGGTATAATAACTCAGCCATCATTGTGTCTTAGAACACCATTGTGTCTTAGAACACCCTGGCTTAGCTACTAGCTCTTCTGCAACTAATTTGCAGACTGCAACTTTTACGGGAATGAGATTCTCAAGAAGGAAGTCAAAGAATGAGTCTTCCAGATGAGATGTGAGAATCTCCAAGAGCAACCATATCCTCTTCACATGTTTTATCAATATTGGATGAGTACCTTTTTCCATTGTTGTACAGGAAGCCCATCTCTAACACAGGAAAGACCAAATGGTAATGACAGTATTTCTGTCAATTTTGAAATGTCATCCCCTGCTGACCAGAAATACTTCTAAAATTGTGCCATACTGACATCTTAATCATGCACAGGCCTACATTCTTTGAAGGCCCAACGTTACCAAATGAGAATCTTTTGAAATTGAACGTCACCAGACCAGGTTGGAAGGAGAAACTATCCCAAGAATGAATAATCTGTTTCCAGAATAGATGCAGGGCCAATGACACAACTCTCCTATAGATGATTTCAGGCAGGAATCTCAATAATTGCAAAGTCACAATCCAATATCCCTGTCTCTTAAGATCCTGCTAACCAGCTGCTTAACTAGGTTGATCCTATCTTTGATAACTCTTTAGTTTCCTCTTTTCTGACATCTATCAAAGAAAAGGAAAAAAAGAAAAAGGCTTCAGCCTATAATGATACAATAAGAATGCTCTTCCTCCATTCTTGGATTTATCAGGCATTTGATTTATTTGATTCATTGTGAACTGTTCTTTTCATTGGGGACCTAGGATGACTAATCATTCCGCAGATGCTTCCGAGTATGGGGTTGTGAGCTGTAAGACTTCGCATACTCTGTTCATGACCATCTTGGTCTTGTTGATTTTTTTTTTTGGGGGGGGGGGGTCTTGGTGTAACTCCTTGGAGGTGTACTACTATTTTGTATTGTTCTTCTTGTTGGCTGTTGGCCTTCTTCATTTGAGTTATATTACTAAAAAGAGCCTTTCATTCCCTTGTTTCGTCATGTCACACCAGTTAAATATTTCATCATAACAATGATGTCCTTTGGAAAATACTTATCCATTTGAAACATCAAAATTAAACAATTATTTTATGCAAAGAGACTAAAAAAATAGATGGTCCATTGATTTGAGAGATTTATCATTGCCTTAAACACGTGGCAACATGGGGTGGAGGGCACATCACAAGCTATGAATCCTTTTGTGGACTATTCCCAACTAATACCCTTGTAATTCTGTAGAATTTGAATAGACCATAGTGTCCTTTAGAGGAAGGAGAATCTATTTCCATTAATACTATTACTAGTTGTACTAGGGCTAGTTATACATGGTTGTTCCATGTTATTCATGCTATCTTCCATTTATGTGGTTAGTTTCAACTGAGCAAGGTAAAATTTTTGGATTTTGGTGGGATTTTGATTCCTGCTGAAACCAAATATTTTGGTAAAATTTCAGTAAATTCCGCTGTAAATTTCGGTAGTCATTTCATTTCTACCCTTATCGAAACTGAAATATTTCGCCCAAATCTTGACATTTCTGTTGAAATTTCGAACCATGCAACTGAGTCCAATTTACCCCATGTGGAGATATAAAACCTTGAAGTTTGGATTAGAATTCAACTCTGGCAACTTTAGTGCAACTTCAGTTTGACTCTTTTGAAAATAGAAGAAGAGATGCTCCATTATAATTATCCGTACGATGGAGATAGGACCTGAAACATGGCATGACTTATCCAAAAAGGGTGTTTCCCGTTCAATGGTGATGCAGTTCCCAACCTGCAAGAAGAGAAAGATATGGAGAGAGATATTTATTGATTTACTTTATTTGGGTTATTCTTGTAATCACATTTTAGTTTGTTATAGGAGGTAGTGGTTAGATATGTAGGAGTATTTTATTTTGTTTATCAGTTAGCTAGTTGTTAGAGTCCTACTTGATTTGGATTTTATTTTCAATCGAGTGTGAGATTAAGATTTATATTGGTTTTGTTATATATACACATGTACTCAACGATTGGAGATAGACTGGAATGAAAAATTGAGTTTTGGCCAGAAGATTCAATTGGTTTCTTTAAATATACAGGTTTTGATCTGTACAGTGGGCCATATGTCCTATTGTAGTATTAACGAATTAATCTTCTGCAATACTCAAGATATATAACTGTCAATTACCGCTTCTAATGGTTACTCTTTTACTCAAGATACGGACTTTACTGTCAATTAATGTATCCTAAGATTCAGGTTAAGCTGTAATCTGTACCAGGAACAAGCAGCCAAAGAGGCAATAGCTGCTGCTGCTAAGGAAGCACAGGAGGTGGATTTACAGAATTGTTCAGAAGATTTGCTCAACGCACGTGAACTTGCTGCTGCGGCTGCTGCAGCAGTTGAAAAATCAAGAAAGGTAGTTGATTGGGTTAATGTTCTCTCTCTTATGATTATATTTTCATAGCTTGTATTTCAGATGTAATGAACCATGAAAATTAGTTTTAAAATGTTGTTATGTGACAAGAAGTGGATTGTTGACATAACAAGCATCAGAGTGATATTCTAAACCATATGTTATCTCCACTTACGCTTGTAGTTATGCAGTTCTGTAGGATATGTATGTCTTTAATCAATGAAGGTAATTTTGATAGACTAATTAGCTAGAAGATTTGATGTGATGTATGACTAAAATGGATGCATTTTTATATTTTGTAAATGTTATTTCAATGTATTTAAACAGTTGTCAATTACTTGTATTGAAAGTTAGAGACATTTATTTGCTTCCGTCTCGATAAAGTTTCAGTGATTATTAAATTGCATGAGATTATGAACTTTTATGCAAGTCGGGAAGAAAGTAAAGCAAATTTGTCTTAAGCTTTGATGTTTGCAGCTCCAGTGCAACTGCTTAGGAAGCATCAAAGTCCCAACCTTCTATTGTCTTTCATAGGAATAAAGCAGGAGCCTTATTTTGGAAGTGGGGTGTGCAAACAGGGGCAAGACTTCTTCTCACTGGGAGGATAGAGAGGTCAGCATGCAGGGATTATAAGGTTATCCCAGTAGAGAGCCTAATGGAGAAACACATCTTAATGCTTTTGGCTGAGTGTATAAATCAAATGGAAAGGCTTGGGAAGAAGAGTGGATGAAGGATTTAGTGGTTGAACTTTAACTGTTCTGACATGTGGTGATGTCGGATTGGACTGAAAATTCACAGGATTAAATGATTAACTTGACATGTGCATAAGTTTGTGTGCCAAGTCACCAACAGACTGTTACATCATCATCAGCATCATTATCATTATTATAGCAACTCTAGATTTAACCAGCTTGTTCCCAAAAAAAAAAAAGAAAAAAAAAAAAAAAAAAAAAAAAAAAAAAAAAAGAAAAAAAAGAAAAAAAAATGAAAATCTAAATTAGCCCATCACTATATCACAGTTTGGTCCATGTGTTGGATGCCCTACAGCCATCTCCTTGATCAAATTTCACTGGCCAGACGAGTACAGGAAGTGCCTCAAAAGCGAGTCAAATGTGACAATGTTGCAAAATGCCACTAGACTCTATTAATATGAAATGGCATTGCAGCAATTTTATGAAACTTCAGACTGACTTTTAATACACTTCCTATGTTTTGTTGAGCTTAAATTTTGATCATTGTATTGGCTGTGGAGTCATATATCACATGGAACCACTTCCTATGTGAGCAATGTGGCAAGTTGGTCATGGGCTAAATGTAATCAATCTTGGTCACATCTATTATTGTTGCTGCTGTTATGTTGTTATTAATATTTTGCACCTGTGCTTCTATTGCCCATTTTGTCAATTCTTGCCACAACGTTATTGAATTATGACTTAAAGCCAATAAAATTCTATTACTCCTGTCTTTATAATTAAACTCTTTTCCTATTTAACTTTTATTCATTTTCTTCATTGCATACAAAAATATAAATAATTGATGAATTTAAAAGAATAAACACTTCATTTATCAGTGCTCTGAATTTTATTCTCTGTTTTTTGTTAATATTTCCATTGGTATAAGTTTATATATAGATCCTTTTAAATTAATTTAAATCTTAAGGAAGAGAATCTTTATAAGCTTAGTATGGCGGATGGTTTGATTTGATGAGCAATATGTACCAGTATGGCTGTAAACCCCCCACCCCCACAAAGAGAAAAAAAAGGGAAGAAAAAAGCCCATTAGATAAATTGAAACAATGACAATATGTATTTCATTTCTCCCCTTTGTTTTGGAAAAAGATCGTCTCCAGTCCGTCCAGTCGTCCAGTCGCGATCGGACTGACTGGAATCATAAGACACGCCTCCCAATGTATTGGTAGGTGTGTCCTTTGATTCCAGTACGTCCATTCGTGGCTGGACGAACTGGACGGACTGGAGACGATCTCAATCCCTTTGTTTTCAGTTGTCCAAAGTTGGCCTCAGGTTCTGTAAGAAGATAACTTATCTCTTACAATATGTTGAACTTTCTTTGGCTAAGATGCATAATCAGCTGGGAAGGCAAGTTCAACCACATATTTTTTGCTCACCCATCCACCCTCCCAAACCTACCCTCCCCCCAAGCTGTTGCCCTCTTGAAATTTATGACACATGAAAGCCTTTTTATGACTTCGAGTCAACGAACCACACCTTTATGTAGTTGTGTTTCCCCCTCCAAAAGAACCCCTGCTTGCATGATGGGTTGCTTGTATGTCTAAATTTTCAACATCTATTTTGTATATATTAAATGGATAATGTTGACATCTTCTCATTAAGACAATCATTGAACCGGCTATGCTGTGTGGTGTGAAATATTGGGTAGTTAAGAAACATTATGTGATAAGACTGATTGTAGTTGAGATGAGGATGCGACAAAACTAGGAAGGATAAAGTAGGGAATGAAAATATTAGGACGGATTTGGGAGTAGTGCCAATACATGATAAACTTTGAGAAAGTTGTTTGAGATGGTAATGTCATGTTCAAAGTAAGCTTTTAGTTGCTGCAGTTTGAAGGAGGGATTTGATTCAGATCAAAAGATCTAAAAAAGCCTAGGGTAGACCTAAAATGAGTCCAGGTGAGGTAGTGAGGAAAGACATGCATAGATCAGGCCTTGGTTCAAGTATGACATCGAACTGAACTGAGTGGAGGGCAAGAATCCATGTAGCCAATCCCATTTAGTTGGGATAAGACTTTGTTGTTATTGTTGTTTGTTGACATCTTCTTGTTGCATCTTTCCGGAACTATTTGATTGTATCCTTCCTTAAATTTCATGCTCTGCCACCTATTTAATCTACCATCTCTTTTTTTTTTTTTTTTAGTTGTTTTACTTTAAACTCGCTCCTGACCATCTTTTTGTTTCTATCATTCCTCAGGAAAGGAAACAAAAGCGAGCAGCAAATAAGAGTGGAACTCCAGCTCAAACTGCTGCTGAAGCCACCCGGGAAATGCTAACTAAAAAGGTTTGCTGCAGCAAAATCGGTTGTAACTGTGATGTAGATTTCTATTATACAAATAAATTTGGGCAAGGCTTCTGTCATACACAGCCCATTCTCCAATTTTCTGCCAGTTTTTTAGCCTTTTCTTTTGATAATGATTTTGAATGCATTTCATCTTGTTTCTGGATGTTGAATTCTGATTAACTTTACCAATATCATTTTCTTTTCTTTGACAGAGACTAAGTTCAAAAATCAACTATGAAGTGCTGGACAAGCTGTTTGATGATTCTGTATGTTCTTGTTTACCTTTTAGTTTCATAGTGTCCCCACTTTTATCTCTCTCTCTCTCTCTCTCTCTCTCTCTCTCTCTGTGTGTGTGTGTGTGTGTGTCTCTGTCTGTCTCATAAATTTGCTACATGTATGTGTGCATTTATATGAATAAATCTGCATGCATAAATACATAGATTTAAAGTAGATAATTAAAAGGGTGCACTTCCTGCCATTGTGGATTGTTTTTTTGGGGGGGGGGGGGGGTCTTGTTTACCCTCGTTTTGCATAGAGGCTGTTTCCACATTCAAACCCATGACCACCAGGTCACAGTGGAGCAACCTTATTGTTGCGCCAAGGCCTGCCCTCAGGATAAAGTAGATATTTGTCTTAGTTAAATTATTATATCCTCTATATTTATATATATGAACACTAGGCCATTTAAATCACTTTAAAAGGTATAGTTACTGTTGAGGGACTTCCTGTAATTCTGTTGGTGGTATCCTATCATTGGCTACACAAGGAAAGTTCAAAAAAGTGCTTTGAGAACAAAAGTCGGAATTAGAAAATCTTTTGATTTTCTGTTCTCAGATCAAATCAAGCCTGACAGTGCCCTTTTTCGTAATGCCTCTTGCTTTCCTCTCCCCTTCTCATCTCTTCTGCCAACTCCGACCCCACTTCTCTCAGCTCTCTGTGATCTCTCTTACCTCACAGCTTTGCAATTTATCTGATATGTTGCTTGGGGATTTTGATAGAGAGATCAAATCTTCAGAGAAACACCACAAGATCTCCAATTCGGAGGTGCCATCACTTCCATTGGCAAATTTGAGAAAGAGGGGTGGGGGAAGAGTTTGGGAAGCAAGCAGATAGTGTTTGTCTGCAGTGTACTAATTATTGTTTATTTCATCATAAAATTGTCTTTTCATCTCTTGGGATTAGGTAGAGCTTCTATATATTACATGCAACTTTGTCTGTTTGAAATACTATGTTGCAATTCACTTATTTGAGTTCACTTTGATCCATGGTAGACTGTTCCTGAGAACTCCAAGAAAAAACGTGTTGAATCAGATCCAGACAATGATGCCTATGGGCCGAAAATCAGCAAAGAAACAGGTGAGAAAGAACCTGTATCAGATGTGGTCGACAACAATGATGATTTCACAGAGGATGACTACGAAGAAGGGGATGGTGGATTAGCTTATGGTGATGGCTTGTATTATGGAAATGAGGAGAGTGGATATGGTTATGATGATGGTTACGCTTATGATGATTATAACTGAACTCCTTGTATTTTATTATCTTGATTTTTTTGGAGGTGGAGCTGGAGGTGTTTGAAGATTGTCTTCTAGAAAAAGAGCTAATTTTATTTGGCACCCTGGTTTCAACTCTAACAGCTGGAATGGAGGTACTTTTTCTAGTTGTTCCTTGTTAAACATCACATGATGTTCCATTGTTCGGTGGCTGGGCCAAAATATCAAGTCCTGAAAGTCGAGGCAAAAGCATGAAATGAAAAAAAGACGTCCCAGTGCATGAAACTGTCGCTACTGTGGGGTCTGGGAAGGGGTAGAATGTATGCAGCCTTACCCTTTGCAAAGTATGTAATGAAACATATATATATACATATATTCGAGAAATTTTTGTTTGCATCATATTAAAAAACTTGGTTGTAATGGTGTTATACTATTAACTATTATTGATTCCTTTATCTATAAATTGGATATGAGAAAGGTTGAGAATAGAAGTTGTGACCAAGTCCGCAGGGAATTTGTGATAGTGAGATGTTTAATTCAATCTCTTCAATGTTTCTTACGTCGTTCTGTAATTCATACTTGCCGCAACTATGAATCCATTGACTTGGTATCTTTTACTGAATTGTTACCATTGATTGCGTTGGTGTGGGAATTTGAATGCGGAGGTGTGTTCCAATTTTTTATTTTTTTCGGGGGTCTTTGAATATTCTTGTTGCTTTGTTTCATGCTATTTCAGCACACCAGAGTACAGGGGCACAGTTTCATTTAGTAATGGGTGTAATTTTTTGTCATCAAATAGGTGAATTAAGAAATTGTAGCCTTTTTTTGGATGGGTATGTTTGTGTGACATTGGTTGGTGGGGATATCATTGGGCTATCATAGAAACCTCAATATACTGAGGATATTTAGGTATTTGAGATGGGAAGGGTTTTGTGTTTTTGTACGATTTGATGGACACTTTGTCGGTGTCGTTGACACCAGATCGATGTCACTGTGAAAAACCCTTTTTTGATTGCCTTTTATTTTAGGAGAAAGTTACATTGCTTTGTCACTCAGCTAAAGAGGGGTATGGTCTCAAGCATCTTACTCTCAAACCCCTCTCCCCCTCTCCTCCCTTTTCCACTTGCCCCCTTTGTTTTTGAAGATCCTATAATACCTTTCTTTATCTGGTCAGCCACATAAGTCCCCTTTTGAAAACTGTTCCTGCAACAAAAATGGGTTTTCAAGTTCAATTTGTGATATCTTTGTATGATATCCAATTCAACCCCTCTTCAAAACTTCTAGTTTCTCTTCTTCATTCTTAACTTATAAGGCAAAATGTTTATATGCATGGCTGTGAATGCACACAGCCCGGCATTCACAGCCCGGCATTCACAGCCGTGCTTGAGACCAAAAGAGCCCCTATAAAATGCACGGTCGTATGGGATATCCACAACTATTAATTAACTTAAATTAATAGTTAAAAAAAACGAACCTAAAAGATGAAGGGGCTTGATGCCAACATACAGTTAAAAGAAATTTAATGAATTAATGATGTGGAATTTTCTTATTCACTTCAACATACAATATTTGTGGTGAAATAATTCTATTTAAAAAAGGGTCTGTCTGAATCACATCTCAATTGGTGTATTTAGAACGTGTTATACTCTTTTAATTCTCATTGCTTTATTGCTATTTTTTTTTAAGTCAAGATTAAAATGGGTTTTCACAAAATTTTAAGTGATTTGTCCTGTTATAATTGTCAATAATTATCATTGTTTTTCATGTTTTTTTTCTTCTTTTGAATAAACATGTGAAATGACAGAAACATACCTCACCATGAAAAAACAAAGTCTGTTATACTTAGTGGGTAATAAAGTAAACTTATAAATTATTTAATACCTTAAAAGTATCAATAAAAAAATTTCATTTAATAAAGAATAAAAGGAATTCAACAGGAAAGTGAATTCAGCACTTCTGTTCCTCACCCATTTTCCTAGCAAAGCATTTTTAACCAATTAAATTATTGTTTCCCTTCACTATTAACCTAACGGGCTTCCATAGATTAATAATAATTTGACTTGTCTAGATAGTCCAGTTCCGGTCAGAGTTGTCGGGCTGCAATAACATGACAACAGGTTGACCTGTAGGCAACTGGTTGCTCGGTTGGTGCGTGTATGATTTGGTTATGTTTCAATATAATTATATATGGTATTGGTCACATATCAGTTTTTCATTAAATTTTAGACATGACTGATATAGTATCCAATATACCTGAATTTACAACCATACCTGGGAGATCAAGATTGTTTGACTCACCTGATTGCACCCCTTAATCTCGCCTTCCTCTCCCTCTCCCTGTATATATGTAGTTATATTTCCTGTAGGAACCTATGGGCGCTTTAGTGTATCCTGACAAAAAAGTTAAAAATAAAATAAAACCCTTCCCAGTTGAACATCTGGGCCACATCTCATGATTATCAGAAATGAATCTCTTCATTTCCTCATTTTCACTGTGACTTCTGTGTGAAATGATCATAAACTCAGAGGAAACAACAAAACCCATATCTTTATTAACATTATTTACCTGTAATTAAACCATGTAAGCAGGAGATTCCAAACGGTAACTATGAAGAATAATATAATATAGTTACTATATAATTAACTCCAACTACAGAAAGATCAGAGTTTATGTTACAGAGAGAGCACACAGTCTTAATATAACCTAACCCCAAACTAAGTACTAAGGTTACAAAGCTTATGTTGATCTACTTAAAAAAAAAAAAAATTTAAATTCTTCCAGGAGTCTTTGGGTCATGATGATTGTTTGCTCCAGTTCCTGGGTAGTCACTGTTTTCAATATCTATATCCATTCTGCCTCTTATAATTGCTTCTTCCAACTCTAATCCATGGTTTCCTTCCTCGATAAAACCCTGCATCATTTAAACAACCTTACAACAAAACTACCCACTTCATAGAGAGTTCTGTAGAGAGAGAGAGAGAGAGAGAGAGAGAGAGAGAGAGAGAGAGAGAGAGAGGTATACTAGCTCAACAAAATTTTGGGGTGAAGGGTCTTCATTTCCTGCTTTGGGGAAAGCTGTAAACCATAAATCATTGTAGATATTCAGTTATATGGAGAACAAAAGAAAACCACCATTTGAACAGAAGGAAATCCAAGGAGGTACACAGAAATATATACATGAAAATGAAAGTATCATATCATATCTTACCAGATTGGGGAACTGATCTGGAGGAAAGAACATAGGAGAAACCCAAAAAAAGTATGAGAAGTTGAAGTAAAGCTTTATGTTCCATCTGAGATCAAAATAAAGGATACCAGATCGAAAATGGAAGATAGTGAAACAGTTTGATTGGCTCTGCAATGTAATGATATGATATTATGGCGGTGGCCACTGGTTTGAGTCCAGTAAGGTTAAATATATAGTGAGCCAAAGGGCCTGTAATTTGACAAGTGTTTCAAGAATATAATAATTAATGATTTTTAAAGTCAACTATGACTTAATATTGTAATATTGTGAGGTATGACTGGTGAGTGGACACTCACCAATCTTTTTCCCAGCTTTTTGTGTTTTTTTTCCATGGAGAATCGACAGTGGTTATTTTGTGATGACAGCTAGAAAGGAAATATCAACTTGTGGATTTAATGCACATGCATACATAGATAAGTATGAATCACTTATGTTCTATGTATACATGTGGTGATTGAAGTTATTACTAAGGTTGATTAGCAAGTTGAGCAGGGGCTAGGGTTAGGGTCAGTGTTCTCGTTTTGTAAAATTTATTTGTGGGATTTTTCATGTATGTTGTGTATGTATGTGTTGCTGTTGGAATCTAAACTCTTCTACAAGGCGGGACAGAGACTCTAGATGACAAAGAAAATGGTTGAAGAGTGATCGGATTGGGGTCCAGAAGGTACACTATTGTTTAAGTCAAATCCGGAAAATTAACAGTAAAAAAAGATGAGGAGAAAAGAGTAAATAAAAAATAATATAAACTTTGGTAGGTGAGTCTTTCCAACTGTTTGCTGGAATTGCTTTTGTTGGTTATACCTTGTTAATATGATTATAAACTTATAGTCGAAGTCAAATGTGACCTGCTCGTGAGGTAATGGTGGAATTACCCCCGGATAAGGATATTCACACGCCATATGTAGACCATTGATTGACTGATAGCATTTATGCATGCCAGTATGTTTGATTGTAAATTTTTCTGTGCAAATTATATTTTACGTTTTTATTGTTGGGGTGTGGGACCCACCTCTAGAATGTGAGACACACTGAATATGGATATTGATGATATCCGAAGAAGGATACAAATACATGCAGGTGAACTCTTCTCAAACAAAGGTAGTGTCATATTGTATCAGTTTTTGACAACCTTCGGATGATGAACGGTGTGGATCTCATCCATGCAATGTGTTCCGTGCCAATAGAGGGATGGCCCACTACACGACAGAGATCCCGTTTGTGCCTCATCCAACATAGTGTCAGCTTAGTATATTCCTTAACATCAATTTGTTATATATCGTGTTTTCCTATTTTTTTTCCTCAAAAAGTCGGGGTTGGTTGTGTAACTTCTTAAGTAAAAAGAGAGGTGGTTACTCCTATAATACGGGAAGTAGTGGAACTAAGACTTTGTTTAATTGCAAAGGGAATTGAAGGGATAGGAAGGAAAGTAAAATTTTTACACTTTAAATGAAATTTTTTGTAATAATTACAGTACATGCTATCATATTACTATCTAACTAATTCCAAATTATTCTACATTTAGTTATTAACTTACAATTCAATTTGCATCCAATCCCCTCCCATTTGAAAAGAAAAATAAATTTTATATTTTATAAGTATCATTACTAAATATGTTAAGAAAAGTAAAATAAATTTTACATTTTATACAATCATTTTGTGTTACCCTTACAAAAGTTTCTATTTAAAGTATAAAAATTTTACATTTTATAAGTATCATTACTAAATATGTTAAGAAAAGTAAAATAAATTTTACATCTTATACAATGATTTTGTGTTACCCTTACAAAAGTTTCTATTTAAGGTATAAAAATTTCACTTCCCTTCCCTTCAATTCCTTTTGCAATCAATCAAAGTCTAAAGGGTGCCGAAACCATTTACCAAAATTGATGGATTATTTAATTCGAAACTGTTAAATCAATCAATAAATGGTTCACTTTGGTCTAAAAATAAAACCGTTTGATTAAAACGATATAACTTTGAACCAATTAATTGATTAAAAATTGATATTTGATGTTCTAAGGAGAAATCCATTTATAATTTAATATTAAGATAACAAATGAGATGTTGTCTACTTTTCAATTTTTTGAAAACTGTTCCCCCACCAAAAATGGGATTTTTGTTGCCTTTTTTGATTGCCTTTTATTTTAGAAGAAAGTTACATTGCTCTGCCACTCAGTTAACGAGGAAGCATCCGAACCCCTCTCCCCCATTCTCCCTTTTCCTCTCTCCCCCTTTGTATTTGAAGATCCTATAATATTTTTCTTTATCTAATTATCCACAAAAGTCTCCATTTGAAAACTGTTCCTGCAACGAAAATGAGATTTTCAAATTCAATTTGTGATATCATTGTATGATATTTCAATTCAATCCCTCTTTCAAAATTTCTAATTTCTCTTCTTCATTCTTAACTTATAAGGCAAAATGTATATATGTTTGACCGTGAATGTACACAGTCGTGCCTGAGACCAAAAGAACCCCCATAAAAAGCACGATCGGATAGGATATCCTCGATTGTTAATTAACTTATATTAATAGTTAAAAAAAACGAATGTAAAAGATGAAGGGGGTTTGATGGTAACATACAATTAAAAGAAATTTAATGAATTAATGATTTGGAATTGTTTTATCATTCACTTCAACATACAATATTTGAAGTGACATAATTCTATTTAAAATGGGTCTGTGTGAATCACATCTCAATTGGTGCATTTAGAACATGTCATTTGTTTTTTTCAATTTCGATTGTTTTATTGTTAAAAGTTTTTTATGTCAAAGATAAAATAGTTTTTCACAAAAATTTAAATGATTTGTCATATTGTAATAATCAAGAATTATTATTGCTTTTTACATTTTTTTTTCTTTTCGAATAAACATATGAAATTATAAAAATATACCTCACTAAAAAATGTTTGTCAGACTAAAAGGTAATAAAAATTTCATTTAATAATGAATAAAAAGAATTCAACAGGAAAGTGAATTCAGTACTTCTGTTCCTCCAAACCAAAGCCACTCCCGCAGAAAGAGGGTCCTGTGGCTGATTCAAGGGTTGGATTTCAGCCACCCGCATACCAATACATGGGTATGGGGGCTGGTTGAAATCCAGTCCTTGGCAGCCCTCAGGTGCGCAGGAGAGTATTCCTGTTCCTCACCCATTTTCCAAGCAAAGCATTTTTAATCAATTAAATTATTGTTTCTCTTCGCTTCTAACCTAACCGCTTCCATAGATTAATAATATTTCGACTTGTTCAGACCGTCTAGTTCCGGTCAGAGTAGTAGGACCCTCTGTTAGTTAAAACTCGTTCTAGACGCGTATCGTACTGTCGTACCGTACTCAACCGTTTAATACACATATTGCCGTATTAATCTCAAAAATACTTTAAAATACTCCATACTCCAAGCCTTGCTGTTTAAAACCCTTTTAAAACGTGTACCGTACCGTATCCGTATTTTAATGTATTTTAATCTGCATCTTTAATAAATATGAATAGATTAATCCCATATTGTTTAATATTCTTATTGTTTTCTACATGTAACCGATGTGGGATTAAAGTCTGCCACTTCCTCATAATTATTTATAAACTCATTACTTTATTACTTGTTAGGATGGGGTGTGGGTTATAGGTCATAACAATTGTATATTGTAGGTCAACATTGATCTCTCTCTCTCTCTCTCTCTCTCTCTCTCTCTCTCTCTCTCTCTCTCTCTCCATATGGATTCATGCTTAGAGTCTTGAACAAACATAAAACATCAATTAACTACTTGACTGAAGATGATAATTCTCACCATTTTATGACCAAACACTTCATAAATGTCATTTGTTCCTATTGATTTAGGTATGATTTTCCAATAGATTTACATGTTTCATTAATGTAATTCTTCAATTTATGAGAGTATATTGTCGTTTTTTTTCACTGTACCGTATTATATTTGATCCGTTTAAAACCCGTACCGTCTGTTTTTGTTTTTTTGCCGTTCTCGAAACATTTGACCGTTTTTTTGATCGTACCACTTTTGTTTTGCTCTGTTTAAAATCCGTTCCGTCCCGTTTTATTTTTTTTCCGTTCCCGTTTTAACTAACTATGGTAGGACCACAATAGCATGACATCAGGTTGACCTGTAGACAACTGTTTGCTTAGTTAGTGCATGTCATTGTAGTTTGTAGACACCTTAGGGCGTTGGTTGATTGTCCTATGTATCCCAGTCATTCGATGTTCGATTGAATAGATGGAGAGGATTTCTCTCATATCTATTCTGGATTTGACTGATCCTGATTTAATTATATTTTAATATTATTATATCTGCTATGGATCACATATTAGTTTTCCATTGATTCTGTACATCAATTTAAGACATGTCTGATATATCATCCTGACTCACCTGGCTGCACCCCCTATTTGCGCCTCCCTCTCCCTCTCCCTCTCCCTCTCCCTCTCCCTCTCCCTATGTTATATCGCCTTTGGGAACCTATGGGCGCTTTACTGTGTCCTGAACAAAAAAAAAAGTAAAAATAAAATAAAACCCTTCCCAGTTGAACATCTGGGCCACAACTCATGACTGTCAGAATGAATCTCTTCATTTCCTCATTTTCACTGTGAATTCAGGGTGAAATAATCATCAACAGAGGAAACAACAAAACCCATATCTTTACTAACATTACTTACCTGTAATTAAACCATGTAAGCAGGAGATTCCACGTAATTATAACTATGAAGAATAATATAATATGGTTACTATATAATTAACTCCAATTACAGAAAGATTAGAGTTTATGTTACAGAGAAAGCACTCACTTTTAATATAATCTAACCCCAAACTAAGCACTAAGGTTACAAAGCTTATGTTGATCTACTTATAAAATAAAAAAAAAAAATAAAAAATAAAATTTAACTTCTTCCAGGAGTATTTGGGTCATGATGATGGTTTGCTCCGGTTCCTGGGTAGTCAGTGCTTTCAATTTCCATTCTGCTTCTTATAATTGCTTCTTCCAACTCTGATCCATAGTTTCCTTCCTTCATTAAACCCTGCATCATTTAAACAACCTTACAACAAAGCTACCCACTTCATAGAGAGAGAGAGAGAGAGAGAGAGAGAGAGAGAGATACCTGCTCAACAAAATTTTGGAGTGATGGGTCTTCATAACCTGCCTTGGGGAAAGCTGTAAACCATAGATGATTGTGAAGATTCAGTTATAAGAAAAACAAAAGAGAACCACCATTTGAACAGAAGGAAAACAAGGGAGTTACACAGAAATATATACATGAAAAGAATAGTATCATATCTTACCAGATTGGGGAACTGATCTAGAGGAAAGAACATAGGAGAAGACCAAAAAGAGTATGAGAAGTCGAAGTAAAGCTTTATGTTCCATCTGAGATCAAAATAAGGGATAGCAGATCGAAAATGGAGATAGTGGAACAGTTTGATTGGTTTTGCAATGTGATGATATGATATTATGGAGGTGGCCGCTGGTTTTAGTTCAGTAGGGTTAATACATAGTGAGCCAAAGGGCCTGTAATTTGACAAGTCTTCCAAGAAAATAATAAATAATAATTTTAAAGTCAACTATGATTTAATATTTGTGAGGTGTGACTTGTGAGTGTCCACTAACCAAACTTTTTCTTAGCTTTTTGTTTTGTTGATTTTTTTTTTAATGGACAATCAACAGTGGTTATTTCTGTGATGACAGCTAGAAAGGAAATATCAACTTATGGATTAAATGCACATGCATACATACATAAGTATGAATCACTTATGTTGTTTACCACCAAAAAATAAAAAAATAAAAAAATCAATTTATGTTGTAACTATATATGCTGTGATTGAAGGTAGGATGATTGGCAGTTGACCAGGGCTAAGGTTAGGGTTAGTGTTCAGGGGCTAAGGTTAGGGTTAGTGTTCTCATTTTGTAAAATTTATTTATGGGAATTTTCATATTTATTGTATGGGTTATTTTTGGAATCTGAACTGATCTTTAGAGTTGGGACACAGGCTGCGGATGAAAAAGAAAAGGGTAGAAGAGTGGTCGGATTCAGGGTTTAGAAAGTATACTATGTTGCTTAAGTCATATCTAGAAAATTAACACAGTAAAAAGAGAATAAATGGAAAGTGATGCCAACTTTTGTAAGCGAGTCTTTGCAACTGTTTACTGGAATTGCTTCTATCGGTTATACCTTGTGTTAGCTGGATAATGATCATGTTAAATGGAGCATGATTGTGTAAGATTTTCTATTGAAGGAAAGTTGGTTGGTGTGATTGATACAAGCTGGATAATTTTGTTGGTGGATAGGGGATTGTGATAAGATCTCCTATAGAAGGAAACTTGGGTAGTTGATTTAGTTGGTGTTCAAATTGTGTGGATTGCATTACTATCTATGGATAGTTTCCCTTGTATTATTTCCTCTATTCAAAGGATAATAAACCTCCCAAAGATGCAAGAAGAACTTAGGGATTTTCACCATAGAGTAGGCTTTGTGGTAGAAGTTCAAATCACGTAAATATTTTCTCTTCTTTCCTTTATGCATAAGTTAACATGGTATCAGAACGGATACAAATATGAACGTGGTGTTTTGGGCACTTTGTTCGTTCTCCTCACAGATTGCTGCTCGCATACTCTGATAAGTTATTATTTTCTCTTTTTATCCTTTTAAATCATTTATCATGGCTAGTTCCAACACTGTTGATAATAGTAAAGCTAGTTCTGGTTCTCATGAGATGAATACTCGTCTCACCTCTATTTTTCTCACTGGCCGCAATTACTTGCCATGGTCAAGGGCAGTAACTGTTGCCCTTGGAGGCCATGCCAAGTTTGGTTATGTTAATGGTCAAATCAAGGCTCCTACTTTTATGGATACCAAATTCCCTGATTGGGAAACCAATGACAATATGATCATGTCATGGCTTTTTAACTCTATGGAACCATAAATATATGAAATATTTGCTTACTTAGAAATTTTTAAGAGCCTTTGGGACTCCTTAAGATACATGTATGGCCAAGTTGATAACTCCTCTTGAATCTTTAAGTTGCACCAGGAGATTGCTCATGCTGAATAGGCTCTCAGTCAACCCTTTACAGAACATCTTGATATCTTAAAGAAAAAGTGGGATGAGTTACGTTAGTCCCGCCCTCCTACTCAATCTATTGATACTTACATTCAACGTGAAGAGCAGGATCACATTTTTCAATTATTGGCAAGTATTTGTCCTGAATATGAAGATCTTAAGCGTCAAATTCTTATGAGTGCTACCCTTCCCTCATTTACCAATGTTTGTGTGACTATTCAACAAGAGGAAACTCGTTGTCTCGTAATGAGCTCCAAACTTGTGATGAGTGAATCCATTGAAAGTTCTGCTCACTCGGCCAATGGTCATGTTGCTATTGAGGAAAGCACCTATGGTACAAGTCGATCTTCCTCCCGAGGGAGAGGAAAAGAATGCAGTTTTCGTGCACCCTTCCGTTGTGATCACTGTAATCGAGATGGTCATACCAAGGATAGATGTTGGTCTTTATATCCTCATTTATTGCGTCCTCCCAAAGATAAAGGATCTGACACACCTATTGTAAGACCCGCATTCTACTAACCCGGTCTAACCGTGTCGTGCTAGGTCTTCCAATTATAGCAGGATCGAGTAGACCAAGCTTGTGAAGAAACCACAAGGCCAGGTATGTAAATGGAACAAAAAATAGTGAATTGTGAGTGTGTGGTCGACTACCTAAACTGGTATGATCGACCACACCATAAAGGAAGTGAGACCAGTAAAAAACAAACATATGATGGAATTTTTGAGTGGTGTGGTCGACGGATTTTGCGACCACAAGTATCGACCATAAGTTTTCAGATCAGACTCCATGATTTGGAAACTTTCCAAATCAAAGGGGATTTCTTACCAAACTCTTAGAGGGCTCTATATGGAGAGTTTTTTTTTCTATATAGAGGACGTCTCTCTACTCTCTCTCACTCTTTTGGATCGATTTCAAATCCTAAACCTAAGAGAGAAAGAGAGAGGAATAAAAAGAGAAGGAAATCTGAAGAAGAAGGCTGAGAGAAGGGAGGTTCTAGATCTCCACAACAAACCTAAGGTATGAAACGTTTCCCTATGATAGTAGAACACCTAGAATAGGAGTTCCATTGTAAATTGAGTTACGGTGCTAATGTAAGATTTTGACCATGGAACTCCATGAGCAAATCTTAAAGGAGAACCATGGAGAATAGACTAGGGTGAATAACTTTGTAAAATTATGATTTAATGGTCATAGACTGATCATAGGAGGAACCCTATTGATGAGCCAATGAATTGACTCATGAAGAATTTGGATTAAAGATAAAAACTGACCAAATATCATGTGGTCGTAGCCTGTGGTAAACCATAGGGTGACTAGAGGGTTGACCACAGCTATTCGAGAAGTTTCCAGGAATGGTGTGGCCGCATGCTGTGGTCACATGATACGCGACCATATATATCGACCACAGCATAGCAGATAGCATACTTTCAGACCAAACATGATTTTCGACTATTGTAACTTGGTACAATTGAACCCTAACTTAAGTCCATACGTTCCCTAGATTTCCAAGTAATTCAAAGTGATTTTCATAGCTTGGAAGGAGATCAAACATCGTTTACAGGTGAGGGAACAAGACCTAAACTAATTGGACAATAATAAACTATTTTTATTTTATTGGTCCAATGCTATGATTGATACCATGTTTGTATACGTGTAATGTGCATCTTACATATGTCATCTAATATTACTATTATTTCTATTCATGCATATTTATTTCTGTCTATTTATAATATGATGATGATGATGCTAAGAATAAGCATGTGATTGTATGTGTGTGTGAGGACAAATATGAAAATCTTGAAAGTCGCCACCTAGATTAAGGTCTAGGACCTTAGAAATGTGAAATCTCACCCCAAGGTAAGACTTCGATTGACTCATGACCCTTAGATTGGATTTTTGATCCATCAGAGATTGGGTAAGCGTCAGGTTACGATTATGGGAAGGGGTTAGGCACCCAAACTGCCTGATCGAAATCGATCTTCTATGCCTTTCCTATGCTAGACTCTATTTGTTAAACCAAACCAAACCAAGTGGTTTGATATCATTGAACCGAATCTGTATCCATCAGATTGCCTATGTATTACGGAATTATTCTGAAAATCAGGTTCACCATCGTAGTTCAGGTGTAATTAAAGTTTATGACTGTAATTTATGCTTGTGCATGATTAAGTTATTTATTCAAGTTGAAGTTTATGCTTGAATGGATGAGAAACCCTATGGGTTAGGATCTGGATAATCCATGCCGATGTAGTCATAGTGGATCCAAGAATGGATAACCCTATTTGGGTCAAAGAATGGATAACCCTATTTGGGTCAAAATATGGATAACCCTATCTAGGTTGGAATATGGATAACCCTATTTGGATCAAAATGTAGATAAATATCCTAGTGGATCTATGGATAGTCCAAGTGGACTAAGGTGTGGATCCGAATTTGGGTTTCTCCCAAATAGCCTACGTATCCTAGGGTTTGACCTAGGAATCAGAATCTATTAATTCGGGCTGATGGGTGGATATCCAAGTGGATCTATGGATAGTCCGAGTGGACTAAGGTGTGGATCCGAATTTGGGATTATCCCAAATGGCCTACGTATCCTAGGGTTTGACCTAGGAATCAGAATCCACGTAATTCGGGCTGGATAACCTGTTCTAGGTTACAATGTGAGAACCTGTTTTAGGTTTATAGGTTTTAGAACCTATTCTAGGTTTAGGATTGAGAACCTATTCTAGGTTTAGGATTGAGAACCTATTCTAGGTTTAGGGTTTATTGAGAGGTGAAAATCATCCCGAGTTACCCTTTTCATCTTGAGTTCTAATTTTGAAAAGTTTAGCAAAGCATTTTCTTTCTTTATTAAGGTTTTTATTATTCCATTATACTTTTCCCAAGAATGTGGGTGCCTAAATGCATGTCCCCACGCCTAATATGTTTTCTAGGTGTACAGATATGACAGTTCGATTAGGGTGTTGCATAAATTAAATTATTACCAAAAAATAGAATATTATATCTAAGCATGGCATATAACACATTTATGGTAACTATCACAACATATAGTAAGACTATGAAAATCTCCCTAATATGGCATGCATTGCAAATAAGGCAAGAACCTAATATGGCAAGATCTAGTATGCTAATCTAAGCATGGCAAGACCTAATATGGCAAGATCTAAGCATGGCAAGATCAAATATGGCGAGATCTAATATGCAAGATCTAATATGGCAAGATCTAATATGAAAGATCTAATATGCAAGATCTAATATCAATATGGTAAGTACCAATCATAGAATGCACATATGATATGAATTTTTCAAAATAGAAAAGATCTTATATGCTATTTTCTAAGCATAGTAAGACTTAAAAATAGTAATTATTAAGATTTTGCTAAATATGATAAAAATTTATCTATTCTATCAAAAACAGCAACACATGAAATATGGCAAACATGGTATGCACAATCCAAACAAAGCATATGAATGCTTCAAATATAACCATTTATCCAAATATGACAAAATTCACTTAAACAATCATTGATGTT
Organism: Protea cynaroides; assembly: GCA_028583415.1. Taxonomy (NCBI): domain Eukaryota; kingdom Viridiplantae; phylum Streptophyta; class Magnoliopsida; order Proteales; family Proteaceae; genus Protea; species Protea cynaroides. Next base: position 73,500,952 of record CM053266.1, on the reverse strand, counting down.
ATAATGAATGAGACATCAATGAAACCTTTTTTTGAAAAGTAAAAAATTATAAAAAAAACATATGTTCAATGTTCTTTGAAAAAAATGTAATTTTTATGAAGAAATTTGGGAAGATTAATGACTCAAAACTGTCAAAATTGTGACACAAGGTTTCAGATAATGGACAAAACTATGAACTGTATTCAGATTTTATCACATTACACAAGAATGACCATAAGTAGGTCTTCCAAAACTCAAATCAAGCTCAACTTTTTTTCATAGAAAGATGACTTAATATATTATATTTCATATGAAGGAGTTGAATCCCAACAGAAAGCAAAAATAGGTCAAAGATATGCCCTAAGACCAAACATGTGCACTGGTCAAATCTGTTCTAGATTTTTGACCAGTTGCACCATAAATTCCAAATAAAATTTTATTATTAATGAAATTAAATACAGACATATGTCTATGTAGGTAACTGTCTGATCTAAAATTTTATCAAGAAAAACAAGTTAAAACAGTATATTTTCTTTGTGAAAAATGATTCTTTTCAATCATGCAAATCAGTACATCATGACAGATTCAAAATCAGAGCACTATGCACTTAAAAATTAATATCAATTCAATAATAAATTGAAAAAATACGAAACCAATGCCATTTTTTAGAAGAATTTCATGTCTAAAATATTCATATTAAGTGGATTTTCTGATTATGGCCATAAGACCTTTGTCTAGAGACTTTCTTATGGAGGATTGCATTACATCCGAGAAAAATAGCAATGTCAAAGACAAATTTTTTTAATATATTTTCCCAATTCCAAATAGAACGAAATTTTTAGGGTAGTCTTATAACATATCAGAGAGACTTCCATAAAAATTTGGGCTTCAAAATCCAATAAAAAATACATGTGATATACGTCTTAAGTTTGAATCCTAAGTCTAGAAATTTTAGATTAGAAAACCACTTTATGAAATTTGCAAAAAACATCAAACATCATCTTATATCATTCAAAAATTCAGCATTGAATATCTTAGATAAATTATCATTCATAAAAAATGTTAGACTTAGGCATCCTAACATTAACAAGCATGTAATAGAGCATTCGTGATTGAGATTTCATGGAAATTAGTATTTTTCAAGCAAAATTGGCATTCGAGCATTCTAACGACCTCTAAATTTGTTTAGAGTACTGACCTTGTGCTCAAATCGAGCGAAACCATCGATGAAGGATGATTGGAGTTTGTATCAAGCTCTTTGAATGCGAACCCTCCTTCTCCTCTCTTCTACTTCTCTCTCTCTTCTCTTTCTCTCTTTTCTTTTTCTCTATTTTTTTCTTTTCTCTTCTTCTTCTCTCTTTTTTTCTTTTCTCTTATTCTTCTCTCTTTCTTTCCCCCTCTCTCACGTTTTTCTCTCTTACCCACGTTCTCTCTCTCCTTGTGGTCTAGAAAAGAAGCCTCCTCTCTCTTCTCTTGGCCTATTTATGTGTTTTCTCTCCTCTTCTAGAAGATCCTTCTTTCCTTTTCTTCTTTTTCTAAAAAATCTTTTTTTCTTCCTTTTTTCTTCTTTCCTTTCTTCTCTTCCTTCCCTTTTCTCTTCTCCCTCTCCCTTACACACGTTTTCCTCTTCTAGAAAGTCCTCTCCTCTTCTTCCCTTCTTCTCTCTTTCTTCCTTTTTTTTTTTTTTTTTTAGAAAATCATTTCTTTCTATTTTTTTCTTTTTTCCTTTCTTCTCTTCCTTCCCATGTTTTTCTTCTTCCTTTCTTTCCTTTTTCTCCTTCTTCTTCTAGAAAATCCCTTATCTCTTTCCTTCTTCTAGAAAATTCTTTCTCTCTTTCCTTTCTTTCTTCTTTCCTTTTCTTCTTCCTTTTTTTCCTTCCTTTTTTTTTCTTTCTCCCTCTCTTTTCACGTTTTCTTTCTTAGAAAACATTTCCTTTTTTTTTTTTTTTTTTTTTTTTTTTTTTTTTTCCTCTTTCCTTTCCCTTTTCTTTTTTTTCTTTCTCCTTTCTCTTTTACATTTTCTTTCTAGAAAACGTGAAGGGGATCTTTTCTTTTTTTTTTTCTTTTTTTTTTTTTTTATTTCTCTCTCTTTCCTTTTTCTTTCTCCCATTCTCTTTCCTATGGCCTCTCTTTCCTTTCTCACTTTCCCCTCACTTTCCTCTCTCTTTGGTATAATATATATGTATATATATATATATATATATATATATATATATATCTATATATATATATATATATATATATATATATATATATTAATACATATAATATATCCATAAGATATATATATATATATATTATATACAATAATATATTATACATTATACACATATAAAAGAAATGCATGCATATGGACTGATATAACTTGGTCTGGATTGGTCTGAGCTGGGCCAGGCTAAGTTAGACTAAGCTGGATTAAGCTGGTTTGGACTAAGGTTTATATTTCATAGTCCATTTCTGTCACCCTTCCATATGAAATTTTTCGATAATATCTATTCCAAATTTTCTGTGTTCACTTAGTAGAACATTAAAAATGAGGAATATTGGAACTTGAATCACCTCATTTGAAAATAAAATGGCCAACTTATGAATTTTTAAAGTTTAAGCAGGCCAATTATCGATAATTTGGCTGACCATTCTGCATGGGATCCTTCGAAGACTTCTACCCGAGATTTTTTATGTCCACTTTGTAGAATACTAAAAATGGAACATAATGAAACTGAAATTACCTGATTTGGATATGGGGTGACCAAAATATGAATTTTCAAAGATTAAATGACCATTTCCATGTGTAATTTTGCATGAGACCCTTTGGAGACTTCTACCCGAGGTTTTTTTACATCCACTTTGTAGAACATTACAAATGAAGAATAATGGCCTTGGAATCATCTGAATCCGACGTAGAACGACAAGGATATGAAGCTTTGAAGTTCTAACGATAATTTTGCACAAAAGCTTGCATGGGGCCCGCTGGTGACTTCTACCCAGGATTTTTCACATCTACTTTGAAGAGGACTGAAAAAAAGAAATATTGGCCTTTGATTCATCTGATGTTGATATCAGATGACCCATATATGATGTCTTGAAGTTTGAATGATAATGCATGCATGATACGATAACGTAAATGCCCTTGTATTTTCAAACTGCGATATCTTCCTTGTTTGAAGTCAAGATTTGATGATTTTGGTCTCATTTCAAAGATATTCACAACCTATTCATTCAAGTAGATAATATCCCATGACCCTGCTATGGGGTTCAGTGGAGAATCACAAATCTTTGGGTTTTTTTTTTTTTTTTTTTTTTTTTTTTTTTTAAAAAAATGTTTTTTTTTTTTTTTTTTTTTTTTTTAAAAAAAAAAATTTGGGGGGTTTTTTTTTTTTTTTTTTTTTTAAAAAATTTTTTTTAAAAAAAATTTTTTTTTTTTTTTTTTTTTTAAAAATAGAAAAGGAAGGAGAGGGGGGGGTAAAAAAAGGGAAAAAAAAAAAAAAAAAAAAAAGAAAAAAAGGGGGGGGGGGGGAGAGGGAAAGAAGAGGGGGGGGGAGGGGGGGGGGGGGGGAAAAAGGCCCGGAAAGGGGGGCGAGGTAGAGAAGAACTAGGGGCCATGAGATTGGTTCACTTAGGCGATATTGGCTGGAGAGGAGAGAAATAAAGAGGAAGGCGGCAACAAAAGGGAGAAAAAGGAGGAGAGGGAAGAGAGAGGGAGACGGCCGGACCATGGGACCAAAGAGAGAAGAAGAGAAATTTGGAGCGAGAAGAAAAGAAGAAATAGAGGAGAAAGGAGCCACGGGAACTATCAAGCAGCCGGGAGTGAACAACAAGGAGAAGGAGAGCAGAAAATGGGGAGGGGGGGGGGGGGGGTGGTTTGCATTGCTAGAAATTATAAAAAATGTGGGGTTGGTTGCGTGGGTGAAGTGATGAACGAGGTGTGGTTGGTGTCTTGGATCTGCATATCATGAGTTTTTTTGTAGAGCATTCAGGTGAGTTATTTATTATTTTATTTTTTTGTTTGATTTGAATATGTTGTTTAATGGGAATTTTTTTTTTTTTTTGGGTTGGGGTTTTTTTTTTTTGGGGGGGGGTTTTTTTTTTTTTTTTTTGGACAAGTTCCCCTTTTATCCCCATCATTGCTGGTGGTAGTCATGAACTACATGGATTTTTTTTGTGATGTTGATCCTTTTGGTTTGGAAAACCACCAAACTCTAGCTCTATCGGGGTCATTGTTGGAATACTAAAACACCAGTTTTATATTTTTGATCCATTCTTACAGTTTTTTGGTCCAAATTTAAAAAGTTGGGTTTTGGGAAAAAATTTTTTTTTGGGGGGGGGGGTTTATTTTCTTAAATTTTTTTTTTTTTTTTTTTGGGGGGGGGTATTTTTTTTTTTTTTTTTTTTTTTAATTTTTTTTTTTTTTATATAAATATTTTGGAATAGTTTTTTTTTTTTTTTTTTTTTTTTTTTTTTTAAAAAAAATTTTAATTATTTTTTATTTTTTTTTTTTATGGTTGGTTTCAAAAGTAAAAAAATTTTATTTATTTTTTTATTTTTTTTTATTATTTTTTTTTTTTTTTTAAAAAATTTTTTTTTTTTGTTTATTTTTTTTGGGGGGTGTTTTTTTTTTTTTTTTTTTTTTTTTTTTTTTTTTTTTGTTTTTTTTTTTTTTTTGTTTTTTGTATTTTTGTGGGATGGTTGGTGTGTTTTTTTTGGTTTTTATTTAAAGGAAAATGGATTTTGGGTTTGGGGTGGTTTTTTTGTTTGGTTTGGGGTGGGTTTTGGGGGGGGGGGTGGTTTAAGTTTTATATAATTGGAGGGTTTTTTTTTTTTTTTTTTTGTATTTAGGAATTTAAAAAAAAGGGGGGGGGGGGGGGGGGGGGGGGGGGGGGGGGGGGGGGGGGGGGGGTGGGGGGGGTTACCTTAGCGGAACTATTATGTCGTAGGGCATCAAGAGAGGTGGTCTCAGATCGTGTGGTTTTTGACTCTACCAAGGGGCCTTAGCTCTATCTCTATAGACGTATTTAGGGATGCTGGGGTAAGACCTTGAATACATTTGGATGGCATTAGGATTGGTTAGTTGCGAACCTAATTTGCCAGCCCTCGCTAATAGAGGCTTACATATTAGTATGGATAGGGCATCAGGAGAAGTATTGGCGGTGTGTGATCTAGATACTTTAGCTCTATTTTTATTTCATGGTGGGTGCATGTAGGATGTCAATGGTGTTTGATCTATTGGACAGATTCACACAGTCATATATAGAGGTGCGGTGGTCACCAATCTTTTCTATAGCACAGTTGCAAACTTAAAACCAGAACAAAGATATGAATTGAATGCATGCATATGTTTGCGTATTATTTTGTTTGCTTACTGCGCCATGATGTGTGTTCACCCTTTCGATGTCGAATATTTTTAGTTTATGATGCAGGTCCTATTGTGAAAGATTATATGACTGCACCGACGTATAAACATGTAGCGGCTATGGACGTAGAAGTAATGGAGGAAGCACATGATCCATCATGTGAATGCAATCAATGTGTTTTTTATTAGTTTAATTAAATTTGAATACTGGACATGTAATAGATTAATTTACGTTATGTTTTGAGTAATTTAGAAATAATTGGATCTAATTATTTATTATCACTGTTAGACTTCAGTTCATTATTAATAAAGACTTTCTTTATTTACTTATTAACTTTGATTATTATTGTAGAATGTATTTGGTTTAACTTGGTTGGCACGGTTTATACGAGATCTTGGTTTGAACCGTTGGTTCTTATGACAGTTCATCACACTACTAGTTAGTCCAAAATTGGGGTGTGACACCTATTGCTACTCAAGTTAGTTCGTCCACACCATAGTTCTCGAGTGAACAACTCGCTGTCCAATTCCATTAGCTTATGCAACCACATGGAACTCCCACTTCTACGATAGATTCTGTGACTTTCACATCTGGTAATGCCTCTCTTGCTCTGTCTGTTTCTGCTAAATTTTTTTTTATCATAGATTCAGGGGCTACTATTCATATTTATTGCTCATCGCATTTTTTATCTGATATTCATCATGACAATGGTCACTAGCGGTTTATTACCGTGGCTAATGGGGCGAAGGTTCCTATTGAAGGGATTGGCAAAATTAGCCTTTTTTCAACTACAGTTGATGTTTTATTTGTACCTTATCTATATTCGAACCTATTATCTGTTAGCAAGATTATTAAAGACCTATATTGCATTTGTTATGTTTTTTCCCAAAAAGTTCATATTTCAAGACAGGCTCACCGGTAAGACGATTGGTGAAGGTCAGTTCTTTCAAGGTGTTTACATTTTGGATTTTTCTCTTGCGGCATTGGTTGTTCAACAAAATCCTTCTAACAACTCACAGCTATGGTATTGGCGAATGGGTCACCCATCTGATTATGTCCTCCATTCCCTTAATTCGTCATTGTTTTTTGATTCTAGTACTTGTGAGACATGTCATTATTCTAAACAACATAGATTACCTTTCCTTACCCGTAATCATATTTCCACTGAATTATTTAAATTAATTCATTCTAATGTTTGGGACCCAACTCAGATTGACTCTCGGGATGGTTTTAGATACTTTGTCACCTTTATTGATGATAAATCTAGATCTACTTGGTTGTATTTATTATGCTCTAAAAATGAAGTGTTACAAGTTTTTCAAGAATTTTGTTGCATGGTTCGAACTCAATTTGGTACTCCCATAAAATACTTGAGGACTGATAATGGCACCGAATACACCAATACCTCTTTTGAGTCCTTTCTTAAAGGTCTAGGAATTATTCACCAAACATCCTGTGTTGGTACTCCTCAACAGAATGGCAATGCCGAGCGTAAAAATTGCCATCTCCTTGAAGTAACACGGTCGCTTCTTTTTCATGGGCATATTCCCAAGACTTACTGGGCCGATGCTGTTCTCATCAGCTTTTACTTGATTAATCGACTACCAAGTCAAACCTTACATGCCAAATCCCCTATGGAGGTTCTTTACGGTCGCTCCATTGATATTTCACACCTTCGTGTGTTTGGGTGTATTTGTTATGTTCATTCTTAAGTAAGTGGAAAGCTAGATCCTCGCGCCCATAAGTGTATTTTTTGGGATATTCTTCTGTTAAAAAGGGTTACCGTTGCTATGATCCTTCCATTTAGAAAATGTAGATTTCTCGTGATGTCTCCTTTACTGAATGTCACCTCTTCTTTCCTGGCAAGACCCAAATTGAGGGAGAGACTGATACTGACTATGGTGAATTTGCTCCTCCCATACCTCTTGTACATGGTGACAATGGTGACAAAGGCAACAATGGTGAATTTAGTGATCATGGTGATCATCCCATTACAGATCATCCTCGCCCTATTGAAGCCATTCTTGTAAAAACAGAGATAGTTGAAGAAAGTCCCGATCCACCGATGCCAGTAAGAAGACCTACTTGGGTGTCACAACCTTCCACCAGATTGTGAGATTACTCCACCTATCACACTGTTGAATATCTAATTAAACATCATGTCTACTATGACAATGTTTTTTCTAAATTTTTGGCATTCTTGACAGCAATTGATTCTCAAAGTGAACTAGTTAATTTTGCTGAGGCTAAGGTCTCTCTTGTATGGATTAAGACCATGAATGATGAACTTTCAGCTCTCGATAGAAACCACACTTGGGACATAGTGCATCTACCGGCTGAAAAACGTCCTATTGGCTACCGATGGGTAGATAAGATCAAGTACAAAATTAATGGATCTATTGAAAGACACAAGGCAAGACTTGTTGCCAAAAATTATACACAAACATATGGAGTAGACTACAAGGAAACCTTTGCTCTGATCTTGAAAATGAACATTGTAAGAGTGTTAATGTTAGTGGTAGTAAATTATGGTTGGTCTTTACTTCAAATGGACGTGAAAAATGCATTCTTGCAAGGAGACTTAGAAAAATAAGTATACATGACCACTCCTCCCAATTATCCTTTAGAACATCAAGCTAGAATCGTGTGTAAGCTCAAAAAAACCATTTATGGGCTTCAACAGTCTCCACGGGCGTGCTATGACAAGTTGAGTACTGCTCTTAAAAGTTTTGGCTTTCGTCGGAATATGTCTGATTTCTCGATGTTTGTTAGAAGGAACACCAACGACATTATAGTGGTGTTGGTTTATGTTGATGACATTGTCGTCACTGGTGATGATCTTTGTGACATAACGGCTCTCAAACAGTATTTGAATGAGAAATTCGATATCAAGGATCTAGGAAAATTATGGTACTTTCTCGAAATTGAAGTAGCCACATCAACTAAGGGTTTGTTTATCTCTCAAAGAAAGTATACTTTGGATCTCTTGAAAGAGACCGAAAAACTTGATGTCAAATCTACCAATTCCCCCATGGATTATAATAGTAAATTTCTCACTGATACTACTCCATTACAAGACAGCATCCGCTTTTAATGCTTAGTGGGAAGACTAATATACTTAACAATTACCAGGCCTGACATCTAGATGTAGTGAGTTATGTTAGTCAGTTTATGCAAGTACCTACTGAAGGACATATGGAACTTATTGACCACATTCTGTGCTACCTAAAATGTTGCCCGGGAAGAGGTATTTGGATGCGAAAACATAATCACATGAGAATTATGGGTTATACTGATTTTGACTGAGCTGGAAGTCCCTTAGACAGAAAATCCACCACTGAATTTTGCACCTTTTTGGGTGGCAATTTGATTACATAGAAAAGCAAGGAACAACATGTTGTTGCTCGTTCTAGCGCTGAAGCAGAATACATGGCAATGGCTTCCACTACTAGCAAACTCACTCGTCTGGCTTCGAGCTTTGTTACGTGAATTAGATCTTGAAACTTTTGATCATCCAATGCAACTATATTGTGACAATCAAGCAGTCACTTATATTGCTTCTAATCCTGTCTTCCATGAACGGACCAAACACATAGGGGTGGATTGTCACTTTATGTGTGAAAAAGTCCAAAATAACACCATTGAGACTCCTTATATCTGGAGTGAGGATCAACTCGCAAATGCGTACACCAAAGCTCTACCCATAAAGTCTTTTCACAATATGTTGATCTAGTTGACCTCCAATGATATTTTTGCCCCAACTTAAGGGGGAATGTTAGCTGGATAATGATCATGCTAAATTAAGCATGACTGTGATAAGATCTTTTATTGAAGGAAAGCTGATTGGTATGATTGATATAAGCTGGGTAATTTGGTTGGCAGGTAGGTGATTGTGATAAGATCTCCTACAGAAGAAAAGTTGGGTAGCTGATTTGGTTGGTGTACAAATATTATGGATTGTATTACTATCTATGGATAGTTTTCCTAATATTATTTTCTCTATTTAAAGGATAATAAACCTCCCCAAGATGCAAGAAGAACTTGGGGATTCTTATCGTGGAGTAGGCTTCTGTGGTAGAAGTTCGAACCACGTAAATATTTTCTCTTCTTTCTTTTATGCATAAGTTAACATCTAGTTAATGTGATTATAGTCGAATGTGCTCATGCTTATGAGTAAAGGTGGAATTGCCCCCGAATGAAGATATTCACATGCCACGTGTAGGCCATTGATTGACTGATAGCATTTATGCACGTTATTATGATTGTAAAATTATCTGTGCAAATTATATTTTACGTTTTTGTTGCAATTTTTTTTTTGTATTTTACAATAGAATAAAGTGTGAAAAATTATATTTTATAGAAAACTTTCATGTTTCACTATTTTACATGAAACAAAGGTAGTGTCATATTGTATCAGTTTTTTTTACAACCTTCAGATGATGAACGGTGTGGATCTAATCGACGCAATGTGTTCTATGCCAATAAAAAGGGATGGCCCACTGTACGACAGAGATCCCATTTATGCACCATCCGACATTGCATCAGTATTACACTCCAAAACCACAACATTTTGGTATGACCATGGATTTTGAATTTCTCGCAGTGTAAGTATATCTATACCAGAATCCGCTCGCAGTGCATATACTCACAACCAAACACAATCACATATACCGAATAATGGCAATAAATTAGAAATTCTAAATAAAGTAACAGAATCATTATATTAAACTCAAAATCATGTCTAGATCTAATAAATACATCATAGAAGTTTATGTATCTATAAACCAAGACATAAAATAATATTACCAAGTAATTCAATATTCAAATTCAAATTAACTATCACAGATCAAACATTGCCCACAGACAAATAAAAAATAAACTAATAAAAAACTAAATAAAAATCCAGTCTCTCGATTTAGAGACTTCTTCACGTCAATCATTATCCTGTCCCTGGTCCATATAGACAGTCATCACATTCACATGTAGAGTCATGCGAATCATCTTCAGAAACTTCGTCTTCAGATATATCAACATTAGTATTATTTCCTACAAAACAATCTAAAAAAGTGTACGTACAACAGGGTGAGCAAACCACAAGCTCAGTAAGAAAATCAGCACACACAAACACACACATGCATGAATATTTTATTAAGGCTTCGGTCAGTGAATAAGCATGCGCTAGTCGTATCACACCAAAAACTCAAGCATGAACACTTAAGCATGGATGAAGTAAATGATCTACACTTGGTCCACCGCATATGAGTCACTACTCAAAGAATGAAGATAATGACACAAGGACTACGCCCTGACGCCTACCAGCATTCCATCATAGGCTTCATCCTGGCATCAACATAACTAAGCCTCAATCCTTCGCTGGCTAATGTGCCCAATCCCTAAGGTACCTCCTGTCATTGGGTAACACATCCAGTCTTTGAGGAAAAACACTTAAAACATGACTCATCCCTAGGCCTTATGCACAGAGACACCAGAGGAACAACATAGACCCATGTCCAGCTCGCCCACCCGGCTCTAGCTGCAAAAAGGGAGCACCGCGTCCATGGTCAGACCTCTTTTATTAAGCCTATGCCAATACCTAAACTTTTATTGGCAACGGTTGCCTGTCATGGGATGTTGAAACCTAAACGATGAACATTACTAACGCAGGTACTCGTATCCAAGCTTAAGAGATCAAGATGAACCATCTCATTCCATCCATCCGGTCCACTAGGATTCAAGAATATACCAAACAATCATTTTATCACACATTCCACATGTTATCAATTCAATATAGAAATAGTATGCAAGAATGCATGAACAAATATCACAGATATTTGATGGCATGTTATCACACAGTAATCCAATCATAATCACAATCAAAGTATGCACATGGAAAACATTAAAAATAAAACAAGTTAATCCCCTCACCTGTGATGGTGAGCTAATCACAACTCTGATGCAGACACAGTATCTTCCCTTGTTTCTCACATCGGTTTTATCTAGTTGTGATTGGAATATGATTAATGCTTTGAATTATTTGGTTATTCTTTTAATTGGTCTAGGATAACCTCATTAGTCTTAGGAATATATCGTCGGGTCAATTGGTCAAGTTTCATGATCAATGGTTGAAGAATCAACCATGATAGTTATTCTGTAACATGAACGATTGACAGGAGTGGTCGATTAGACACTTTTCATCGACCTATCAATGAATTTTGGCTTATTTTCGACTCTAGAGGCTTACACCTCGTTGGGGTCACATCTACAAAGGGTTTACCATGTTGTAGAGTCACTGGTTATGGTAGAATTCCATTCCCATAGTTTATATACATATACATTCATCGACTGTGAATGTTGGTTATACAACCATACGTGTTTATACTCTTAGGGATATATTCTAACTGGATTATCTATTCCATAAGGTCCATAATATATAACTTGAGTTGTTAGATGAGTCTATTCAGTCCACAGTGGTCGAATGTGAACAATTCAATAAGTATTACATTCTTCTGTCATTGAATGGTTGATCATAGTTGTGTGGTCGATCAGGCTCGTTTCATCAACCATATCCATTGACCTTACGTTCCCAGTGAGCTTGGACTAAACTTGCTTTGATCCGATCTCTCTAGAATGTGGTCAAGAGTGTTCCTAGAGGGTTTCTAATGGTCTAAACTATACTGGTGACTACTTCCTTAAGTTAATTCAGTAGTATCATCACATATTATGATCAACAGTCCTACCTTTACATCGGTTAATTGAATCTGTCCAATGTTAAGCAATTCTATAGTAATGGTCATCAATGGCTAAGGGAACAACAATTCTCACAAGATCAGAAGTTGGGAAATACCTCATGAGATCAAAGGTTGGTCATTCTAAGAAATAAAATGGCGGTGAGTTACATAACTTAGTGATGTATTATCAATTCGTAACAAGAAACTTGAGGGAGGACCTTCAATGGTTGTTCATCCTTCTTCTTCTTGCCTTAGACTTCCTCTTAGGTGGCTACCTCCAAAACGTGCGTCAGAGATTGTAAAGCTCTCACACATTCAGGTTTTGGAGATATATTGGAGGAGAGATCAAGAGTTAGAGTTACAATCCAACTCCTACCTTGAGAGTCCTAGTTCTAGTGTATGAGTGATCAAAAGGGTTTGGGTGTTGCCAATTAGCACACCAACACGTTTAGAGATGGGTCCCACATGATTTGGGGCAACTACGGTTGATTAGACATCTGTTGAAACCAAACCCACACGAGTAACCATAAATCAGCCCAGTTTTGTGATTGAGCGGTCGATCACAGTCTGCGATTGACTTGACTCATTTTATCAACCGTATTAGTCGACCGCACGGCCTTAACCTATCAGGATTGGCCATGCAATGATTGGTTTGACCTTCTAACCAAGAACTAATAGTTCCCACATGTTATAAACTTGTTTTAAGTCTTATCTAATATCCGATACACTTCTATACTGATACAGATGCTAGAGTTGTGTCGGATGGAAGACCTGTTACGCGGGAAAATCTAAATTTGTCCATAATTTTACAGTCAGCTTAGTATATTCTTTAAGATAAATCTATTATGTATCGTGTTTTTTTATTTTTTAAATGATACGATATAATTTTGAACCAATTAATCGATTAAAAATTGATATTTGATGTTCTGAGGAGGAATCTATTTATAATTTTATATTAATGTAAGAAATGAATATGTTCCCTACTTTTCAACTTTTTTCATTTATAATTTTATATTGAGATTATGATTGAGTATGTTACCCGCTTACCCCTTCTTACGACGCTTCACTTTTATTCCCTAAACCTTTCTACCAATCTTGATTCTCGGTGTCAAATTGATAGCATGTAGAATAGAGTGAAGTTTGAGAAATGTGGTAACTTTAGGAAGATATTGAAGTATATTAGTTAGATCCATGTAATCTACAGTATCTATACAGTATACCGACTAACTATTAAATACATGAAGCTGAAATTACATAACAGTCCATAACACGTGTGTCCTATTCTAACATCCCCCCGTAAGCTGATGGAGCAACTCGTAATCCAAGCTTGTTAATCAAATGAGACAGTAGCCCATGGCCCAATGCCTTTGTTAAGATATCTGCCCGTTGTGAGTTGGATCGGATATGATGAGTTTGTATTAACACATTTTGTAATTTCTCCCTTATAAAATGACAGTCCACTTCTATGTGTTTTGTTTTCTCATGGAATATTGGATTAATTGCTATGTATAGCGCAGCTTGATTATCACAGTACATAGATATAGGAAAACAAAGTTGGAGGCACAAATCAGAAAACAAAGTTTTTAGCCAAGTGATTTCACAAGCTAGTGTGGCCAAGGAGCGATATTCATCTTCTGCAGATGATCTAAAGACTGTGAGTTGCTTCTTTGTCTTCCATGAAATAGGACAAACACCAAAAAATGTAATATAACCTGTTGTCGACCTTCTAGTAAATGGACAGCTTGCCCAGTCAGAATCACAATATCCAGTGAATACTGGTTTTGTAGAAGATTTCATACGTACTCCAAGAGAAAGAGTATCTTTGATATATCGTAAAACAAGATGTGCAGCAGCAAGATGTGGTTCTTTTGGGCTGTGCATAAATTGGCTTAGAATGTGAACTGAGTAACATATATCTGGTCGAGTTACAATCAAGTAAATAAGTCGGCCAATTAGCCATCAACAAGCAGCCGGATCCTTTAGAAGTTCTCCCGTATCATTGTGCAACTTAAGATTTTGTTCCATTTGGGAATAAACTTGGTCTGCTACCAAGGAAACCTAAATCAATTAAGATGTAAAGGGCATATTTTTGTTGACATAATAATAGTCCATCAGACATGTAGACAACTTTTATTCCCAAAAAATAAGTCAGGCGGCGCAAGATTTTGATCTGAAAATATTTTTGAAGTTGGGCCTTTATATGTGTAATATGAGCTTCATCGGAGCCAATGATTATTATATCATTTACATACAGAAGAACTACTGTATATAGTAGGACATTGCTGTATACAAATAGGGATGCATCGGCCAGAGATTGTTTAAATTTCATTTGCAGTTGAGCATCAATGAATTTTTTATTCCATTGTCTCGAGGCTTCCTTAAGCCCATATATTGATTTACGTAGCTGGCATATCATATCCGGGCCCAACGGGGCACCATTACTAGTATACTAAGGAGGTGGAGTCACAAACACCTCTTTATCTAAATCTCGATGCAAAAATGCATTTTTAACTTCCATCTGATATAATGGCCATTTACGATATGCGACTACGGCATTTAAACTTTTAACCGTGACTAATTTAGCCACCAGAGCAAAGGTCTCTTGGAAATCAAAACCCTCTAGTTGAGTAAAACCTTTAATTACTAAATGAGCTTTGTATCTCTCAATTATCCCATTAGCATAATGCTTAATTTTAAAAATCCACTTACACCCAATAGGTCATTTGCCAGGTGGTATCTTTTCCGAAGTCCAGATAATGTTATTTGTTAAGGCCTTCATTTCATCAGCCATAGCTGATACCCATAATGGGTCCTTGTGGTCCTATTTATCTAGGAACATAAAGTGGTTAATAGATTTGTATAAACTAGGTTTGAGAAATATGATAGATGGGCTTGAATAGGATATAAAGAATTACCTGAAGTAGTTGAAGAGGTGAGTGAAGCTATTGGGCCTGTGACCGAGTTACCTATAAAATCTCTCAAAAGTATAGATGGCTGACATGTTCTTTTGGAGCGACATGGAACTGTTATAACAGGATGAGGGTTTATATGATGCAAATCAGAGTGTGAAGTTATATGAGAAGCCGAAGTGGATCATGAGGAATTAGAGTGTGAAATGAAATCCGAGAGTGATGGTAGGTTTAAATCTGTTATGACAATATCCATAGCCGGTAGAGGAATAAGCGATGTAGAGGTAGGTTCAGAAATTGAGTTGTATGGAAAGATATGATTATAAAAAATGACATCCCTGCTAGTAATATATGATTTAGTGGAAACACTATATAAGTGATAACCTTTATGATTTGAAGGATGTCCAACAAATACACATGGAAGGGATCTAGAAGAAAACTTGTGTTGGCGAGGGGAGAAATTTTTACCATAGCATAAGCAACCAAAGGTTAAAAAATTATCATATGAGGGTGGCCTGTGAAACAGAATTTCGTAAGGAGTTTTACCAGAGAGTAACTAAGAAGGTAATCTATTGATGATGTAACATGCAGTTAAAATGTAGTCACCTCAGAAATTTAAAGGTAAAGAAGACTGAAAACGAAGAGACCTAACTACTTGAAGAAGATGCATATGCTTTCTTTCACCTACATCATTCTGTTGAGGTGTATAGACACAGGTCAGTTGACGTAATATGCCAAGATTCTGAAATAAAGATTGTAGAGAGTAGGATAGGAACTCTTGACCATTATCAGTCCTAACAAATTTAACTGTAGCCAAGAAATGTGTGGAAATCATGGTGAAAAATTGTGATAAACACATGAATGTTTTAGACTTATTTCTGATAAGATATACCCATGTAGTTCGTGAGTGATCATCTACAAGACAAAGAAAATAGTGACAACCAGTGTTTGGGGCTGTAAAGTAAGGGCCCAATATATTAGCATGGATGAGTTAAAATGCAATACAAGACCTAGAAGTACTCATAGGAAAAGGTGTACATGAATGTTTGGCCAAAGGACAAATATTATAAACATCATGATGTGAAGTAATGTTTGGAAGATGAAAAGAATGGGGAGATGGGTGTCCTAACCGATAATGCCAAGTTTTGGATGTAATGAGAGCAGCAGCTATCGAAGAAGGTGGTGAAGATGAAGCACTGACAGAGGACTCAAAATGGTACAACCCGTCACGCACTGGCCCTGTCGAATCACCATTTTCGTTGTTAAGTCCTAAAAAACATAAAAGGTAGGAAAGAATGTTACATAACAATTCATGGAAGAGGTAATTTGAATAACAGATAAGAGATTAAACAAGAATTTGGGAATATGTAAAACATTATCAAAAACCATTTTTTAATAGTTTGCAGCTGCCTATCTGATGTATCGGGTATGTGGAGGCAAGATGACAGGGGAAAGTAAAATTGTGGAAGAATGGGGAGATTAGGACCAGTGGTGGAAGTGGAGTGGGATTAGGACCAGTGGTGGGAGCGGGATTAACAATACCAGTATTGGAGTCATTTTCTTGAGTCTTGATGAAATCAGTGATGATAGCATGAGCTTGAGAACCTTTCAGTGTCTCAGATACCTTTGGTGGCGAGAATACCCTGGAGGAAAACCATGGAGGATGAAATATGTATCCCGTGTGTGACCTTGTCTATTACAGTAACTGCATAGAGGTCGCTTACGAGAGTCAGAGGATCTGCCTATCACAGCAAATGTTGTGTTGTCTGTAGAAACTTAAGATCCAAAGAGTCCACTATGTCTTTCTTCTTGCAGCACGAGTGTATAAACTTTGGTAGCTGATGGTAATGGATCCATCATAATAATATGAGTACGGATTATTGCATAGACTTCATTTAATCCCATAAAGAACTGGAAGACTCGCTCCGTTTGAATATGTTCAACAAAGAGAGGAATTTTACCAAAAAAAAAAAAAGAAGAGGAAGAGAACTGCAAGTACATTCAAGAATTTTTAAATATGAACCAAGTTCATCCCACAATATCTTGAGTGCTGAATAACAGCCAGAACTGGAGAGGACAAGTCCTGCCTAAATTGCAATTCTTCTCTTCAATTCATACACCCTAGGAATTTTTCCCTTGAGAGAATCGACTCTCTAAATCGAGCAAAAATTCACAAGCATTGTCGGCGTAAAGCGTACTCTCATGAAGCTCCTTCTTCAGGCTATTATAGATCCAGGACATGACCATAAGGTCACATTGGTCCCAGGCAGTAGGTCTGCAGAATCTTTGGTTGAATCAGGTCGAGGATAGGTGCTGTCAACGACCCTATAGTTGTTCTTGGCGCCAAGAGCTATTCTCATGGCACGTTTCCAGGTTGAGTAATTGTTGCGATTGAGCAGTTTTGAGACCGATACATGGCCTGGATTATCAGCCGGGTACAAAGATGATGGAGAAGAAGAAAGAACAGAGGTTGGAAGAGAAGCCATATATGAGAATCAAGATTTAGGTTGAATCTGAAAACCTAAATAGAATGTTGCAAGAACAAGTGAGAATCAAGATTTAGGGTCAATTTGGAAGCCTTAAATCGAATGCAAAAGAAATGACTGAGAATCAAAGAATTAGGAGATAAAGAAATCCCTAATTCTAAACAGAATAGAGAACACTAGATCACGATACCAAATGATGAACAAAGAAAGTTCACTTCAAACGATGAACAGAGAAAGTTCAGATCGGAACCTCAAATCGCAAGTAAAGACAGAATCGATGAAGAATAGAGAGATGATCGTGAGATTGTGTGTATTACCTTGGAGATTCATCATTTACTTATAAAGATTGGGAAGAAACATGGAAGTACCGGGACTCAGGGAAGTAGCCAATAGGACTGCTAGGTGTTGCTCTGAGGGACACCCAGGACATAGACTCTGACTAGGAGTGGGAGACTGTAGCTAAGGAAGCTAAGTCGGTCGACAATAAGAGCGACACGTGTCACTATACGAATGGTCATATGGCCGTGAAGGTCGGCATTGTATTGTACTAGGAGAAGGACTCCTACGACGTAACCTAGTCGCCTTAGGACTTTGGACTCCGACCGGAAAACGTGACCCAGTAGGATTATACCTCCTAGTAGGAGCCGTGTCTTGATAGAACTATGATTCCGTCCAGGAGACGTATCCGGGTGGAATTACGACTCCGATCGGGTGAGGCCGAGTAGCACTCTATCACGCACAGTCGGCTCATAAGATTTTAGGTGTCATGTGTAAGATTTCCATTGGGTGATGTTTTTCCCCCATTACAGATACATATGCATAGACATACAAAGTATATATGTTAATACAAACGAGAATATTTAATTAAATTAGAGCATAAAATTCGATATGTGTCTAATCTCGATCATGTTCTCTCTATTAAATGGTCGGATTGAGCACATCATTTGCTTGCGTGGTAAAATAGATATATTGTGATATTTGATAAAATAAAAGACTTTTGTGACAATAATAATTTGCCATATGTTATTTATTTATTTTTGTCTTATTGGCA